>JBCFYV010001180.1:0-79117 GCA_039000515.1 Timema cristinae | reverse complement strand
TTTTAAATTTTTTTTTTTTATATCTGTTAATTTTTTTATATTATGTTAAACGGGCAATTTTATTATAAAATTACTATAAATTAAAATATTTAAAATAAAATTATTAAATTTATTTTGAAGGGAGCTTGTAAAAACCAATTTACCTAGACAACTAGCCTGGATCCAACTTGGCTAGGCGTATTTAAAAAGTGTTGTCCTTCTAAGATAGCATGTTTTCCACCAAACCTCCGAAAAAAATTTCCTGTCATCTACTAATCCCTCTTGCCTTTATTTATTTTTTTCCAAAGCGAAAAGTTAAGTGAGAGTGAGAGGTAATGTCCTCTCTCTTTTAAGGGTACGCTCGTGTGCATCGCACACCCCGGTTGTTATAAGTAAAAATTTGTTCATGATCAGAGTGATAAAAAAATAAGAAATTGTTTACGTAATAAACAAGTTATTAGCATGGGGTATATTTTTTATGCAAATGAAAATTTTCCTTTTATTGAAAAAGGTAACGCCCAAGCGATTTTATCCCATGCAAAAATTTCAGATCATTACAAATATGTCAGTACGGACAGAGTAGCAGGGACAAATTAAAAAATTTATATGGTCTCGTAGAGGAGATAAAAATTTGCCATTCAAGGGGGGCGTTAGGGAATTTAATTTAGCTTCCAAACTTTGGGAGATTCTTCTTTCGTCGGTGGCGTGGACGCTATAATTTGGAGCCAATTTGGGGCTTTATCTTTAAAAGTTTCTGGATATTATTATGAATGTTTTTTGTGTAGAATTTTTGATATTAATATTTGCGTGTAAACTTTTTTCTTATCTGTCGTATTTACAAAAAATTTTTAAAAAGGCCTACTTTTTTTAAAAAACTTGTTTGGGCCCCTTTTTTTTTCCTTAAATTTTCAAACCCGGTTTCATGCAAATAAAGTTGCACAAAGACTTATTTCAGAAAAATATTGTGGGTTTGGGGTTTTTAAAGTTATAAAAAAAGTTAAACACTGTGTAATCGTTAAATGGTCGGCTGTGTTGACTTGCATCAAGACAAGAATTGATTTGGGAAACCTAAAACCTACAAACATTAATTTTTAATATGGTTTATCAATAGAAAATTAAACTTTTTGTAATTTCATTGTTTCTGTTTGGGTTTGCGAAGATCATGAGTCCCCCACTTTGCTGCGAAAATTTTTAAAAATTGCTTAAACCTAAAGACAATTCTGTTTTTTTTCAAAAAAAAAATTTTAAAATTTTTTTTGTTCTTTACTTCTTCGCATGTCCCGTGGCTACAACTATCTGCCCCCCCAAACCCCTTACGAAATTTAAAAAAAGGTTTTTATACACATTTACCCCCGTTTTCCCTGGAAAAGCCCCCCTGTATGGATTTTCCCCCGCACTTCTACCAAAAAAACTTTTCCCATCGTTAAATTTGAGAAAAAACTAAAAAGGACTCGAATTCCATGTGATCTGTTTTTTTAAAATTTTTTCCCCAAATTTGGGACGCTGGCAGGCTCAAAAAGGGGGGGGGGAAAACAAGCTCCAATTTTTTTTCCCCGTGGTCTCCCTACCCCCCCAAAAAGTTTTCTTTCGATTTTTGGCGCGGGGCCGTCGATGGGGGGGGCCCCTTTTTGTTTTAAAGCTAATGATGATTCATTTGTTAGGAAAAATATTCCCCCTACCATTTCCCCCCCAGTTTAAGTGAAAAAAAAGCTAGTCCCCCCAGCATGAGCTGACTTTTTGATGCATTTGGGAAAAGGGGGAAAAATTACAACATGTAAATTTTTGCTTTTTTTTGGGAAAATTTTTTTTTATCCCTTTATTTTTTTAAAAAAAAATGGGTAGCTATTTAACTTTTTTTAAAAATTATGTAGGGATCAAATTTGAAAAGCTTCAGCTTTCAGTGGTAGTATTTGCAGGTCAAATTAAAAAATTTTTAAATCTTGTGCGTTATTTGCCTATATTTTGTTTGGCTATATTTTTAAAGTTTTTGTGGTTCTAGAAAAAAAATAATATTGTTGTGCCTATTTTTCAAGTTTAGGGAAATGGAAATTTTTTTAAAAAGTTTTTTAATTTGGGCAAATTTAATTAGAAAAAATTAAAAATTTGAAAGATATTTAGTTTTTGGGTGTAGGTACCCCACCCTAGGTTTTTAGATGAGCTAAAACTTTTTTGTGAATATTGTAGCCAGGATCATGGTAGAGCAAAAAAATACTAGTTTATATGTACAAGTTATGAGATATCTAGATTTCTAAAAAAATTAATTTAAGATATTTATGATATTTTTGAAAAACTTTGCCCGCTGTTTTTATATAGGGCTTATTCAGTTTCATTACTTTTTTTTTTTTTTTTCACAAAAAATTTTTAATTTTTTTTACGGTTTGTTAACATTTAGGGAAAGTTTTTAATTAAGTAAATGGTTTAGACCCTTTTAACCCCTTTTTTTTTTTTTTTTTAAGTACATTTATTTCGTTTTTCCCTTTTAAAAAAATTTTTGTTTTGGTTTTTTGCCTTTTGGGAAATTTTCCCCCAAATTTTAAAAAAACATAATATTTTTAAATTTTTTTTATCACTATCTCTAAAAATAAAAGGGCCCCCTCAGGCCAATGTTTTTTTAGGGTTTTTTTTAAAAACATTTATTTTAAAGGGGTTTAAAACCCAAATTTCCCCTTAAATTTTGGGAAAAGTTGAAACTTTTTGTATACTGAAATTTAAAAAAAAGCGGGGTTCTGGCATTTTTGGGTTTTTCTTTTTTTGGGGTGGGTCAAATAAAAAATCCCTTGTTTTTCGGGGAAATTTCCCCCTTAAAAAAAGGTTTTTTAAAGCATTTTTTTTTAAAATTTGGTGTTTTTATTGTTTTTGGGGAAATTTTTTTGGGAGTCTAGGGCTGAATCTCTGGGGGGGAAAAAAGATGTAATTTTTTTTACATCACAATAAACGTTCCCTTTCCCCCCTGAAAATTTTTTTTTTTTAAAAATCCTCAACCTTTTCCCCCTTTTTAAAAAATTTTTCATAGTAAATTTTTTGTATTTTTTAAATTTTAAACCCGCTTTGGAGACAGGTGGGTCAAAAACATTACTCTTGTAGTAGGGGGGAACTCCCCCAGGGGGGGAAATTTTAAAAAAATCGAATTCGGTCGGGGGTTTCTGGGGGTGGGGTTTTTCCCAAAAAAGGTCCCCCCCTCTCCCCCCCGCAAACAAGAGTAACTTCCTTAAAAAATTTAAACCCTTTCCCAATCCCCAAGACCATTAGTTAGTTATTAAAAAAAAAACCCTTTTTAACCAGAACGGGTTTTTAAAAATTTTTGGCCAAAAAAAAAGCTTACCACTCCTTATACTGTAGTAGCGTAGCGGGATGAGTAAATTTAACCCCGCTAAAAAAAAGATGTGGTGAAAAACATACTTTTGCAAAAACAGCTTTTTTTTAAAAAAACATTTTTTAAAATTAATTTTTCTTTAAAATTAAAGGGTTAAATTTTTTTTTTTTTTAAATTTTAAAAATTTTTCCCCCAAAAAAAAAAAATTTGGGGGATAATGTTTTTTCCCCTTTTTTTTAAAAATTAAAGGGCTTTTTTTGGGTTTTTTTTAAAAAGGTTATAAAAATTTTATATTCGAATTTTTACTAAAAAAAAAAACCCCACTTTTTTCTAAATGTAATTCTTTT
Source organism: Timema cristinae (assembly GCA_039000515.1). Lineage (NCBI taxonomy): Eukaryota > Metazoa > Arthropoda > Insecta > Phasmatodea > Timematidae > Timema > Timema cristinae. The sequence goes on along the minus strand of JBCFYV010001180.1, from coordinate 75,478 downwards.
TTTTGTTTTAAAAATTAAAAGTGAGTGTTTATAAAAAAAGGGCTTGAAAAAAGGGGGGGCCTTTTTAAAAAAGAGGTTTTTTTTTTTTAGGGAATTCCCATTTTTTGTTTTCCATACTTTGGTTGGGGGGGCCTGCAAATTTTGGTATCCATTTTAAAAATACAAAGGGAAGTGTGAAACAATTAATTAGTTTGCTGTTAGGGGGGTTTTTGCTCCACAAAAAAAAAAATTTTCAGTTTATTTTTTATTTTTTTTTTGGGTTTTTAAATTTTTTTAAAAACATTGTAAAATTTTTGACAGAAAAATTTAAAAAAAAGGGGGGGATTCAAAGAGGGAAAAAAAGAAAGAGTCAGTAAAAGAAAAAAAGGAAAAGGGAAAAAAATTTTAATTTTTGGGGGGAAAACCCCTATACAAAGTTTTTCCCCAATAATACTTTTCCCCAGTTAAAAAAATTTTTTTTTTGTTGGAACTTACTAAGAAATATGCAGTAAAGCCCCCAAAAAAATTGAAAAAAGGGGCCCCCCCCTTAAATTTTTTTAAAAGAAATTTTTTTTTTTAAAAAATGTCAACCCCCCCCTTCATCTCCATTCATTACAAAAAATTGTGCAAAATATTATATAAAAAGGGGACTGAAGGACTAAAAATTTTTGGGATCTCAAAAAAAAAAAGCAAGAAAAATTTTTTTAAAAATACAATCAATCATACCAATCAATGTTTTCGGCCCCCCTGTGACGGGGGGGGGTTTTTTTTTTTCGGGGGCATTTTACAGGTACCCCCAAAATTTTCCCTTTTTTTTTTTTTTAAAACAAAAACTAAAAAAATAATATAGGCTCGTAAATTTCCCCCCCAGTTGCACCAAAAACCTAATTCCAGCTAAGAAAATTAGATGTGCAAAACCTTTTTTTTTTTCTGAAACCAAAAAAAATTTTTCTAGTGGTTTGAAGAAATATTTAAGGCTCCCCCTTTTTCCCCAAAAAATGCACGGTTCAAAAAAAAAAAAAATTTAAAAAAAAAAATTTTTAAATTTTAAAATTTTCAACATTGTTGATTTTTTTTTTTTTTTAAAAAAAAACATATTGGGAAATTTTTTATAATTCTTATGGGTTTTTAAAACCCCATGCTAAAAAAAATTATGGAAAATTTTTTTAAAAAATTTTTTTCCATTTCAAGGGGTTTTTAAAAAGGGAAAACCTAAAATTTTTAAATCAATTTATTTTTTTTTTATTGTACAATTAAGCTAGATTTTTTTTTTAAAAAACATTTTTTTTAAAAAAAAAAATTTTTTTTCTTTTTTGGGGTTTTTTTTTAAATTTTTGGGGGGTTTTGCTTCAAAAATCTGAGATATTGAGCTCTAACGACTCCCCAATTTTGACATTTTTTATCAAAAATAAAGGGGTTTTAAAAATTTTCCACTTTTCCTTCTTAAAAATAGTTGTCTTAGCGGGTTTTAAAAGGTGCCTTTTTGTTGATCATTACCCTTTTTTAAAAACTATTTCTTTTTTTTTGGGGGTTGGCTAACCTGCTGTATGGGGAAATTTGGGGGGGGGCCCAAATAGGGGGTTTAAAAATTTTCTCTGTGACTTTTTGGGCCCCAAAAAAAAACATTAATACCTTTTTCGTTGGATAAAAAGGGGCCCAAATTTTTCCCAAAATTTTGAAAAATTTTTCTTTTAATTTTTAAATTTTTAAAAAAATTTTTTAATATATTCAGAAAAATAAAAAAATCAAAAAAATTTCCTTGTGTGAATATATAAAATTTTATCCTACTTATTTTTAATGGGGGGGTATTACTCTAGTGATACATTATTTTCAAAAAAAAAAAGCCACAGCTTCCCCCCTACAAAAATTTTTTTTGACTTTTTCCCCCCATTTATGAGGGGGGTTAAAAAAAATGAAAAAAATTTTTTTTCTTATCTTATATGTTTTCTTGGGTTTTCTCATTCTTGAGCACTACACTTTTTTAAAAAATAATTTGGGTTTAATTTTTAAAAATATGGGGGAAAAATGCTGTTTTTAAAATTTTTAAATTTCCCCTAAAAAAATAAAATAAAAAAAAACTTTTATGCTCATATCAAACTTTTAAATTTTTTTAAAAAAAAATTTTTGGGCTAAAGAAATTTTGGGGGGAAAAAGTTCTCAGTAAAATTTTTTTTTTTACTAGTTTTTATTTTACGGTCTAGGTTTTGGGGCTCTCTTTGGGGTTTTGGGGAAAAAATTATTTTTCAAAAAGTTAATAAAAAGAATTTTTTGGGGGGTAAGGTGGGGAAAAAAGTTAATTTTTTTTTAAATTTGTTGTTAAATGGATTATTTTAAAATTTTAACCTGTTGCTTTTTACAGTTTGTGCACTCGTTTCGGAAGAAATTTTTTGGGGTCTCGAAAAAAAAAAGTCCCCCCGGTGATTACTTTTTTTAAAATTTTTAAAAATATGTGCCCTTTTTTTTCTTTGAACAAAACCAAAGGATTTTTAAAAATTTTTTGGGGGAAAAAGGATTTACAAAATTTTATTTTATTTTCCTTGTGAAAACAAGTTTTTTAAAATTTTAAAGGGGGGGCACAAAGAAACTAAAAATTTTTAATTGATTTTTAAAAAGGGGGGTCGTAAGGGTAATTTTTTTTTAAAAAGGTATGCATATTACTGGTGCTTAGGCTTTTTTTTTATTACTAATTTAAGTAAAGGGAAAAAAGGGGGGAGCGTACTTTTTTATTTACGGGGAAAAAATAAAAAAATTTAAAATAAAAATTTAAAAAATTTCTAAAAAAAAAATGTAGCGTTTAAAATTTTGATATTTAAAATATTTTTTTTTTTTTAAAAAAAAAATCTTAGTAAAAAAAAATGTTACAAAAACTTTTTTAACGATTATTGTATTTTTTCAAAATTTTCTTGTGCCTTGACCGGGGTTTTATCCCCCCTTTTTTTCTAAGTAATTTAACCTAAGGTGACCGGGTTTTGGGCTGGGGGGGAAGGTGTAAGATTTTGTGTGGCGGCCGGGGTTAAAACCTGGGGGGCCCGGAAAAAAATTTTAAAATTTTTTTTTCCCAAAACCCCTTTCCCAAAACCCCGGGGCAAGACTTTTTGTGAATGGGGGGTGCCAGGTCACCCCTTTTGGGTTTTTTTCCCCCTTTTTAAAATGTGGGGCCTTTTTATTTCATCTACAATCACCCTACCATTACACATTGCGTAAGTGCGTATAACCCGAACGGGTAGAAAGGGGCGCGGTGCTAATAATAATTTTAAAAATAATAATAATAAAAAAAATAAAAAAAAAAAAAATAATAATAATTTAAACCCAAAAAAGGGGAAACGAACTAGTAAAAATTATTGAGTGTTTAAAATTTGCACTCATTTTGGCAGTTCATAGCACTTTCCCAATTTTGACCACGACGTGAAGCGATGAAAAGTAAAATATATTTAAAACCATTAAAGTTTTGAATTTTTTTTTCCCCCCTTTGCCATAAAAGTTTTTTAAGTAGGAAAAGGTTAAAAACCCGCCCCCCTCTGGGGTTTTTGTGGTCAGAGCTACTTTTTTCGGGATCCTGAAGTCCCGGCTCGCCCCCGGGGGCCCAAAAAAATTTTTTTCTGTGAAGCAGTGGTCTAAAGGGGGAAAACCCAAAAAAATCAACCTCTGGGGGACAAATGAGGAGCTACTTGAAGGGATTAAGTAGCGTTCAGTCTAGAAAATTTAAGATAGAATTTCTGGAGGGTTTTTTTTGGAAAAAACCTTTTTTGGGGCCCCCTTAGAAAAAAATGTTGGCATTTTCTTCGCCAACATACGGCAGACTCAAAAATTAATTTTAAAACGTACCCTGAAAAAAAATGTTTTTACGCCATCAAAAGGGGTTTTTTTATTTTTTTAAAAATTTAAAATTATATTTTTTTTTATAAATTTAAAAGTTTGGTGTTTTTTATGGGTTTTTTTTTTTAAAATTTTAAAAAATTTAAAAAAAAACTATTTCTTTTAGCTAGAAACACTTTGCATTTTATATTTGATAAAAGCCCGACTATTGCGTTAAAATGAATCTTAGTTATACGCCCCTTCCCCTTTTGTCAAAAAGGGGGAAGGATCAGGGGGCGGGGGGGAGGGGGCCCCCTTTCCCCAAGGGGTATATCAAGCGCTTTTTCCTTCTCGAATTTCCCCAAAAAGGGAAAAGGGGTGGGTCATCCAGGTCCCCCCCTTTTCCCGGGGGAAAAAGTGCGTTGTTTTTTAAATAGAGTTTTTAAAAAAGGGGGTTTTCACCACCCCTTACAACTCAAAATTTCACACAAATAAATCTTATGCCCGCACGAATATTATAGTTTTTTAAAAATTATAGATTTGAATAATAAATTTTGATATTTTTTAATTTTAAAAATTTTTTTTTAAAAATCTTGATTGGTATACCGTTTGGGGAGGCTGACACCATGGAGATATTAAAAAATTTAAAAAATATCCCCAAAAGGAAAAAAAAATTTTTTCCAAAAAAAAATTTATTTCTGGAAAATTGTGAAAACCCCATAGATTTTTGGGGAAAAAGGGGGAAAACCGTTTTTTAATTTTAAAAGATCCCCAAATTTTTAGGGATGAGTGATCAAAGGGGGCCCCTTTTAAATTTTAAAAATTTGGGGGGCTATAGGGGAAAACACTTGGGGGTGAAAAACGGGGGGGGTTATTGGGGTAGTTTTTCCTAAATTGTTTCCCCTTTTTTCTAAAATAAAATGGGGGAGTTTAAACCCCCCCAAAGTTTTTTCCCCCATTCTCCCCCAAAATTTGATTGCCCTATTTGCGTTTTTTTCATGAACAGGTGTATGACGTAGTGATATCAGAAATTTAAAAAAAAAACAGATTATTTTAGTAAAAAATTTTTTTATCTTTAAAAAAGAAACTGTTTTTAAAAAAATTTTTTTTGGGGCCCCTTTACCCTTTTTTAAATTTTTAAAAAATTTAAAAAAAGCTTAGGGGCCCAAAAAATTTTTGAAATTTAAAAAATTTTGGGTTTTTTTTTTTTTTCCCCCCTTAAAATTTAAAATCAAAAAAAAGGGGGACGACAAAATCGAAAAGTCCTTTTCTCCCCGTTTTGGGGGGTTTTTTTTATTTTGGGGGGAAAATCTTAAAAAATTTTAATTTTTTTCTTTTTAAATTTTCCCCTTTAAAAAATTTTTTCTCTGAAAAATTTTAAATTTTCCCCTTATTTTTATCCTACACTCCCAGATATTTTTTGAAAAAAATTAAAAAAATGGTACAACAGCATTAACCGGGGGGTTTTACGTGAAAATTTTTTATATGCAAAAATACTCAAAAGGGTAGGGGTTTTCAAAACTTTTTTTGTGGTACAAAATTTTTAAAAAAAATTTTGGGGACCCCCAAAAAAATTTTCCCAAAAATTAAAAAAAGGGGGTTTCAACCGCATTTATAGGGGGTTTTTTTACTTTGATATGCTAAAAACTAAAAGGGGTTTTTCGGGTAAAAAAATTTTTTTATTTTTGGTAAAAAAGGGGGACAAAAACTTTTTGGGATAAAAAAAAATTTAAAAAAAAAAAAAAGGGGTTTTCAAAAGCTTTTTCCCCGAAGTCACCACTTTGATATGTAGCAACCCCAAAAAGGGTAGGGGGCCCCAAAATTTTTTAAAATTTTTTGGGGGTTTAAAAGGGGCCCCAAAAAAAAATAAAAAATTTTTTGGGATAAAAAAAAGTTCATAATTCAAAAGTGGACAACAGCTTTTTAACCCCGGGTCCCCCACTTTGATATGTGTTACCAAAACCGGTACGGGTAAAAACCTTTTTCTTTGTGGGGACCAAAGGGGAAAAAAAATATTTTCAAAATTTTTGGGGCCTTAAAATTTTTTCAAAAGTGGAAAAACAGCTTTAAAACCCGGGGGTCACCGCTTTGATTGTTTTAAATTTAAACCCAAAAGGGTACGGGTAAAAAAATTTTTTTTTGGGGGAAAAAAGGGGACAAAATAGTACAAAACTTTTGGGACAAAAAAACGTTAAAAATTCAAAAGGGGTTACAACAGCTTTTAAAACCCGGAGTCCCCACTTTGATATGCTATTTAAAAAAAAAAGGGGTTTTGGGGGTTCCAAAAATTTTTTTTTGTGGTACAAAAGGTAAAAAAACTAGTAAAAAACTTTGGCATAAAAAAATTTTTTAAAATTAAAAAGGGGGTTTTTACGGTTTAAAAGGACGTCTAGCTGCCGGGAATGTGTAAGCAAATTTTTTTTTCCCGTCGAGAGTGTGATTGTTTCTTGACGTTAAAATTTTCCCCCCGTTTGGGGCCAACTTGGTCCCCAAAAACTTTAGGGTTTTTTTTTTACTAATTCACAATCTTTTCCCCCATTTTTTGTCCCCTGGCTTTTCCCACACGTCAAACAATTTTTTAAATATGGTAAAAAAATGACCCTGCCCCGGGGGGCTTTTCTGGTAGTCACGGGTTTGGTTTGGGATAGGGGGAAAAAGGTCACGGTTGTTCCCCCTTTTTCGGTTTTACCATTTTTCAATTTTAAAAAAAATTTTTTTATCTAGATGAAGTTTTCCCCAAAAAAAATCATAAATAATGGCTTTTTTTATTTTTTTTTTTTACTTTTTTATTTCGGGGTTTGACGTTAGAAAGTTTTAAATAACGGGTTTATACAAAGTGATATCGAAGTTTGGAGTAAAGTTTTTCGCCCCAAAAATAAATTTTTTGGGGTTAAAACCCCGCAAGGTCAATGAATTGTTTTTTTAAATGAAAAAAATCCAAGCAAAACCCCTTTTTAAGGGGGAATAGGTCTCGGTCCATGCGATTGGGATGTTAAAAAATTAAGGTGTTTTGAAAATCCTTTCCGGGTAAAATTGGTAGCCCTTTGCTTTGTTATTAAAATTATGTGTGGTGTTTTAAAATTTTTTGGGTTTAGAAAGTGCACATTAAATACAAAAAAAAATGAAAAAAAATTTGTTTAATATATTTATGGTGAATTTTGCCCGTTTTTCCCGGAAGTAATGGGAGGGGGCAAATTAAGTAAAGAAAAGAATCATAACTTTTAAAGATTTATTAAAAATACAAGGGAGTAAATGATAGGGGAAAAACAATAAGAAAAGTTCTGGTTAACAATATGGGTGGCTCCTACCCCCAACCGACCCCAAAACCCCGGTTACTAGGGGCCCAGTGGACCCGGTGTTAGATAAGGGGAACCAATAAATATGGGGGCCCCTCCCCGGGTGGGGGTTTGAGTTGCGGGCCTCCCAGTATTCATGCCTTTGGGGAAAAACCTCCCCCAAGGGGTTTTTTAAACCCCTGAAAATATCCTAAAAAAAAAACCCCTTATTGAAAGGTTTGGGCGCCCCCCCCCTATTGGGGGACAAAGGTAACGGGGGGGATGGCGCTCCCTAGTACGAGGTGCTTAGGCACACAGGGGGCCTTTCCAATACCCCTCAGAAAGCAATGATTCAATTTTTAACCGGCCGGCCAAAAAGCACGGATAAATACACCAAAAAACAAAGATACGAGCACCCTCCCTCCCGGGGGCCCCTGGGTTTTTCCCACCCCCCTTTAATTTCCCCAACCCCCCATGAGGCCAAAGGCTAGCACCAAAGTAGCGCTAACAATAGTATGAAGTTTTAAACCCCAAACATTCATTGTGGGGGCGGGGGGCTGTTCCATCCCCAAAACCCCCTTTCTCCTTACTAGCGGTCCCCCCCATAAGAGGTCGGGGAAAATCTTCCAAAAAAAAATTTTATTTGTTTTTTAAAAAAATTACAAAAAAAAATTTGGGGGCCAAGTCGCGACTTAGTCCTGAAAACAAAAAAAAGGGAGTCCCCCAATTTTACTCCTAAATACTGGGGGACCACATACCCAAAAGGCGGTTCCCCTTGTTTTTCAAAAGGCCCAGATGAAATTAAAATTTTGATAGCAGCGAATCCCCTGGTAAAGCAAGGACCCCGGGTGGATCCTGGAGGTTAAATAGGTCTTTGTATGACGCCAGCCTGGTCATTGGTCCACCACGGTTAGTGGGTGGGGTAGCGGGGGACCGCCCGGTACATAAAAGAAGCCAAAACGGACCCTGGAGGGAGTTGGTAGAGTCAGTAAAGCCCCCCCAAAAGCCCTGGTACTTGGGGAGTCCCCCCCGGGGTTAGGGGTGCTGGTAGGGGTTTCCCCCTGGTACTGCAAGCAAGCCATTGGACCTGGCGGAGTTGGATGGTTTGGTAGTAAGGCCCCCGGTTTTAATCGGGTTTCCCAGCCACGGTTAGATGACAGTTGGGGGGGAGTACCACCCCGGGACTGAAGCTAGCCCCACCCGTGAAGGGGGCCCCGGGGGCGGAACTTGGGAACGCCCCTGGTCCCTGGCCAGGTGAAGATAAAATTTTCCACGAAAAGCGGCGGGGGTCAGCTTTTTCAACCTCCGACCCCCCTGGTCCCCCTTTAGCGAAAATATTGCACAAAAATTTTTGCCGGGAAAAAAAGGGTATGGCCCCAGTTAGTCTGGGGAAAGGGGTTGAGACTCGGCCCAGTAGCTTTTTTCTTTTTTTGGGGGGATAGTATGTGTGGCCGGATAAAGGGCGGCGGGGGTTTCCAACAAGAGTTTTATTCGTGTAAAAAAAAACAATCGCTGTTCAGAGGAAAAAAAACTCGGAACGCGCATGGCGGCAAATCTGGGAGGGAGTAGAGAGACCGAAGGGGGGAAAGTTGCTGCTTTTGCGCATGGGAATTCGCGTCAGAAAAATTTTAAAATTAGGTCGCTGACCTTGTGCGAGTGTTTTTTATTTGCTGGACATTATTTTTGGGGGTAAAAATTTATTTTTTAATTTCCTTTTTAAAAACAGCCCCTCCCCTTTAAATGAGGAAAAAATCTTTAAAAAAAAGGGCCCTCTGACAATAGTTATATAAAAAAAGGGCCCTGTTCATTAACAAAATGTAAATGCACTTTATACAAAACATTTGGGGACAAAATTATGAATTTTTAAAATCAAAAATTTATAAATCACAAAAAAAATTTCAAAAAATTTTGTTAAAATTCTTGTTTTATTTTTATTATTATTAGAACCCCGTCTTATCCCGATGGGTTATAAACCCCTTCGAAAAAGTGTAATGGTGGGTTTATTGTGAGAAAATAAGGGACCAAAATTTAAGTGGAATCCGAACCACGGTGGAGGGGCTTTTCCCCCATTCAAAAGATGTTTTTCAGGGTAAGGAAAAGGGGTTTTGGGAAATCAGATATATCGGGCCGTGATCGAGGATTGTACAATTCTTGAAAGTAATAAATATCGTAAATATTTAAGGGTGTTTTCTAAAAAAACCCTTTTTTTAAAGGGCCTTTTTTTCATAAAACTCCCATTTTAAATTAATTTTCTTGGGACTTTTAAAATAAATCAAATGTAGATTTGTGCCATTTTTAAAAAATTTCAGATGATTTCTCAAAAAAAGAAACAAATTTGATTACAAAAACCCAATTTTAAAATAAAATCAAGGGCCGCACAAAAACCTTTTAATTGAATTAAAACCAAAAATAAAAAAATTTCCAGACGTTTAAGGAAAAAGTTGTTTTTATAATGACCATTTTATAAAAAGTTTTTAAAAAACAAAAAATTTTGTATGACATCAAACCCCAAAGTAGAAAAGAACCCCGAGGAAAAAAATTTTAATTTTTGTGATGTTTCCCCCAAGGGGCTAGTAAAGGAAAAAACCCCTTGGGGGTGCAGTATTGCCATGAAATTGTTATCTCTTCCCCCCCGGTATGGAGAAAAAAAACCCTTTTTTTAAAATTAACATTGCCCCTTGGAAAAATTCGTAAGTTCAAAAGAGGGCATTATTTGAATTCAGCCGCACTAGCGTTGGGAAATCCCCAAAAAACCTTTTTGTAAAACATCCTGAGTGTCCTTAACAAGGTTTAAACCCCGAATTTTGTAAAAAAATTAATTTTGTGATGCGGTTAGCACTTAGCCCCCTCGACCAAATTTGGTTGAGTTTAAAGAAAATTTTGAGTCTCTAATGTTAAGTATTTTAAATTTTGTTAAAAAACCCCAGTTACCCATTTCTTAATTGCAATTTAAGCCAAGTTTATCTCAGCTTTGGATTTTGTCTACTGTGTAAGGGTCCCCCTTAAAAAACCTGACAGGTTTTTAAAAAGTATCGTTGGTGAAAAGGATTTTTCCCGTTGTTTTTATTAAAAGGTTGCTCAAATACCCCGAAAGGAAGCAAAAGGGTTAAACCCTTTTTACCACATATGTCACACCCAGATTTTAAATAAGGGGCTACTGTAGACGAAAAAGGGGGGGAGAATTTACAGTTTTTAAACTTTTTAAATTTTTTTGGGGCCAAAAAAAATCAAATATTTCTCGGTAGAAATCGATTTTTTTTTCTGCCCAAAATTTACCAAAAGTCTTAATTTCCCATCAAGAGTGCCGGGAAATTTTTTCAACATTTTTTAAATAAAAATTTTAAAGGGGTTTTTGGGGGGGGATAAAAACTATAAAAAAATTTTATTATTATTATTATTATTATTTTATTATTATTATTATTATTATTATTATTAGCACCGCGTCTTACTACCCGTTCGGGTTATACGCACTTACGCTAATGTGTAATGGTAGGGTGATTGTGAGATGAAATGGAGGACCTACAGTTTAACGTGGAATCCGAACCACGGTGGAGGCCTGGCATTCCCCACATTCACAAGATGTTTTGTCAGAGGGAAGGAAGGGTTTGGTAATCAGTAAATCTGTGCCGGTACCGAGGATTGAACCCCGGCCGCCAGCACAGAAGTCCAACACCTTACCCCTAGACCGCCAGGTCACCCACTATGAAATTAGAATGAGTGTAATCTACTGGGTTTCTAGAGATGGGCGTTGCTGTCACACTACTCTACGAGTGTCTGAGAGCATTCCGGTGGTTTACTTGGGGTTACTATTTCGTTTATCGGAGCAGACTTAGGGACAACCATGGCACCCCCCTGGGTCGACCACATAGTTCCCAAGACCGATTTCCCCTTTCCCAGTGATGAATTAAAGGCTGTAGGCTGCTTTATCTGTCGATGTTTGCTGTAAGTTAGCTAGAAGGAAGAAGTTGGAAGCCGCACGTGACTCCTCACATTGAGTTGGATATGGATCTTTTAACTTGGCACGTCATAAGACATGATGGACAATAATTATATATATATATATATATATATATATATATATATATATTATGACGGCCATCTTCCACGCGACGTTATATCTTGTGATCATGGAACTGTATGTCATTACAACTAAGGCGTCAGTCTAGTACACCTGGGCGCCACCAACCAGGCGTAGCAAACTGGGTGCTAACAAGACTGGGTGTCAAGATAACTGAGCACCAGTGTATGGACGTAAATATTGTTTTTGACGTAAATATTCAATTTTGGAGTTGTTTAAAAAAAATCTTAGCAGAGGAACCTCTATCTGTTTGTATGTATAAAGTTATACTACTTGATATTTTAAAATTTGAAAATTTTAGACGTAAAAAGACATGAAAAATACCTACCCTAACCTAATTTTTTTTTTTACAACTAAAACAAAAGTTTTTTAGTTTTTTACCATTAAAACACACATTTTTAAGGGAACTTGTTGTATATATACAAAAACCTCCAAAAATATATATTTACTTAAATAACAATCATTACGTTTTTACACAGATGCCCTTTTGGCCAGAGCTGGTTGGCAACGGCCGTTGTAGCTTCTTATAACTTTTAATCCAAAATAAGACTAGGTCAAGTACAACATCCATGATATAGGTACTTTTGTTGTGGTGTAATTTTACATATCTTCAACTATATTTGTTCCTGCGTTAATTTTGTAAGTTTGGTTTTGAACAGTTCACTGTAACATATTTTTTTAATAAGCCTCAATGTAGTATCAATGAATTCACCGCATTTTTGTGAGTGTAATAATGGTATAATTTTTGGTTATTTTCTGGTTTTTTTAGAGAAATAAAAATTCACTTAAAAGGTACAGTTAGGGATTCCAATCCAGCAAAGTGGGATCACGCAATCCAGCATAAATTTAGGAATTACGGGATCCCGCAAAAGCTGCAGATCCGCTACGACAGACAGCAGCGTAACTGTATAATACGCTCCAGCTCAGACAAGCTGAGCCACCAAACCAATATGGTCAAGCACGAAGACTCTCTCTTCCCCCCAGCCCGGGCTGCTAGATGAGATACCAATATCAATAGTACAGAACAAGTCTCTGGCTCTTCCTGAGCTAGTGTTGGGCAGAATCGGATGAATAGAATCGATTCATTCGACTCTTTCAAAATCATTCGAATGAAAACATAGCTGACTTGACGCGAGCTGGCGATTCATTTCCTACCCCACCCTTGCCAGAAGTGCTGAGGAAAATCGACCTTATGATTATGAATGTTTCCAGGCTATCTCTATACAGTGTTGTCAGTGCTTGGGTCCGTTTGTCTGAGGATCTTAATTAGAAGTAATAATCAAGCCGTGGATGGAAAGATACTTGTATAATTTATTTATAGAATATACAACACAAAAAGAGGCTTCCTTCGACTCGTGAGCGTGCGCAATGTTCAACGACTCCCAATCTAGACTAGCCATTCACCGAGAGGTGTTGACTTTTTCAAGTCAGGCCAGTTAATTATGACCTCTCACGTCGTGTCAGCCACTCTGAGCCGACCCCGACTCAAGCGCTACAGTTTGCAGAGCCCGCCACCCAATGCGCACGCCACACACACCTCTCCCTTTTTTTGAGTCAAACCCCAAATACAAGATAAACAATACATAAACTGTGAAGTTAGCGTTATCCATTGAGGTTAAACATATTTATTCCGTAAACTCGAAATGAACTTTAATTAACCTCCTAAATATAATAGGGTATATTAAGACTAAAGCTAGAATTAACCTTTTAAACATAGAAATTATATGGAACATCTTAAATACTTTGTTTACAGAGAATGACCCCTAAATGAATTTTAGGAATATAAATAAACTAAATAACTATACAAGCTTCTCCTAACTACATTGTTCACATCCTAAATACCTTGTTTACATCATAAATACATTGTTTACATCCTAAAGATATTGTTTACATCCTAACTACATGGTTTACCTCCTAAATACATTGTTCACATCCTAAATACATTGTTTACATCTAAATACATTGTTTACCTCCTAAAGATATTGTTTACCTCCTAAATACATTGTTCACCTCCTAAATACATTGGTTACAACCTAAATACATTGTTTACATCCTAAATACATTGTTTACATCCTAAAGATATTGTTTACATCCTAAATACATGGTTTACCTCCTAACTACATTGTTTACCTAGACCGGCCGGTCATCTTAAGGATATATCGAATATAGATTTACATTTGTAGAGTAGATTGGGTTGTTATCCCTAATTGTTCATTACCTTTGCTTACAGACACAAACTCACTTTTATGTTACCTCTGTTTACAGACAAAAATTCACTTCTATGTTACCTCTGTTTACAGACACAAATTCACTTTTATGTTACCTCTGTTTTCAGACACAAAATTCACTTCTATGTTACCTCTGTTTACAGACAAAAATTCACTTTTATGTTACCTCTGTTTACAGACACAAATTCACTTTATATTACCTCTGTTTACAGACCCAAATTGGCTTTTATGTTACCTCTGTTTACAGGAACAGATTTAATTTTATGTTACCTCTGTTTACAGACACAAATTGACTTTTATGTTACCTTTGGTTACAGGAACAGATTCAATTTTATGTTACTTCTTTTTAAAGAAACAAATTCACTTTATGTTACCTGTTTTTACGGAAAAAAATTCACTTTATGTTAACCGTTTTTACGGAAACAAAATTCACTTTTATGTTACCTGTTTTTACGGAAACAAATCACTTTTATGTTACCTGTTTTTACGGAAACAAATTCACTTTTATGCTACATGTTTTTACGTAGCAACCGCGGGGGATACTAACACCCCCCTCTCTCCTAAAGGACAGAGTCCAGGCCAACTAGAGTCTTAACCTCCCTTTTTGGAGAAGGGTATTCCACCCGGAAAAACAAGTGGCTACCCGCCCTACACGTCAAAGAAGCCATCCACCGAAAGGAAGGGGGGGGGGGGGGCGTTAAGAATTGACTGATTACCATTTGTTCCTTGGCCGCCACTCCTTCTGCTGCCTTGCTCAACGTGTGGAGCTCGTACCTTACTTTGTCCCCTACTTTATAGGGTACGGGTGCTCTTTGGGCGTTGTACCTTCGGGCGACTAGGTCTCGCGACTTCTTCAGTTCGTTAAACGCCACTTCCATTTTTCCACCATTTTTTTTGGGGGGTTCTTCCTCTAAAAACCCTGGATATAACTCCCAGCGCAGATTAATAGGTGACAGCTGTTCATAACCTAATAACATTCAGCGGGAGTAGCTTTGTGACTGGTGTGGGTTGCAGAGTTGAACGCCAAATGTAACCAAAGTAACGTGGTGTCCCATTTTCTGTGAAATTGATGGTGATAAGCTATTAGAGCTGCTTTAAGGTTCTTATGAAAACGTTCGACATGGTTCAGATTCGGATAAAATGGGCTAGTGGTGAAGTGTCTAATACCACTGGAAAAGCACATATCTTTGAATAAACGAGAGGTGAACTGGCTTCCATTGTCTGACACGATGGAACACGGAAAACCAAAGTTCTTGAAAACTTCCCTATTCAGGGCTTTGACTATTGAAGCGGACGTGGGGGCCCTCAACGGGATAAGCCAGACGAACTTTGAAAAGGCGTCTAATACAGTCAGTAAAATAACATTGCCCTCACTGGATCTTGGCAAGGGACCGAACAGGTCTACATATAACCTCTGCATAGGAAATTGTGCCACATCCGAGGATAAGAATCCGTACCTACGATTTAGGGCAGGTTTAGATCGCGAACAGACCTCACATGCTCGGACTCTGTCTCGTATGTCCTGTTCATCTTGGACCAAAAAAATTGCCTCTTTACCTTGGTTACCGTTTTAGCCACCCCTAAGGGGGCGCCGCCGGAGACACGTGGAAATACTCGAAGAGTACCCGGGCGTGGGAATCGGGCACGCACACTTTCCAGCCGGCCGTTCTCGATGGTTTATGTAACAATATGTCGTCTTTGATTTTGTAGTCTTGTCTAGCCTCACCTTGGCCGAGACTGGTTATAATTTGTCGTAGTTTAGGGTCGGCTTGTTGGGTAGTGTTGATGAGTATGAACAGTTTCTGGCAACCTGCTAATACTCCTACCACTAACGATTCCTCCGTTGGGGGTTCCTCCCCCCCCCCCTGTTTTCCTCGTTCCTTCTGCAGGGGTGTAAGCTCGACTTGTTTTCGTTCACCGGGCGTCTGCGTAGGTCCGGGTTCTCTTCCCTGTTCTTCAAACATCCTTGAAAGAGTGTCCGCCACCACATTTTCTTTTCCAGGGATGTGGGTCAGCGAGTACCTTAAAACTTGTAGTTGAGCAATCCACCGAGCTATTTTTCCTATTTGTCTGGGATGATTCAATAACCAAGACAAGGCGGAGTTATCAGTTTGAAGTTCGAACTCCCTGTGCTCTAAATACTGTCGGAACTTGTTCACTCCAAAAATGATACCCAACGCTTCCAGTTCGAAGGTGGGATAATTTTTCTCGGGTTGGTGCAGCGTCCGGCTGGCGTAGGCTACGGGTTGCAACCCCTCTTTGCTGCGTTGACACAAAACCGCCCCTAATCCCGACGACGACGCGTCAGTTTGAAGAATAAACGGTTCCCGGAAGTCCGCCATTTTCAATATAGGTGGTCGCGAAAGTAGGCCTTTTAACTCTTGGAACGCTTCTTCGGCTTGCGAGTTCCACAGAAATGTTCCCTTATTTTTCTTTATCTGGTAGAGAGGAGATGCGATCGACGCCAGATTGGGTATGAACCTTCCATAGAAATTGATCATGCCCAAAAACCTGGCGAGTTTCCTCGTATTGTTGGGGGTGGGAAAGTCTCGCACCACTCGCGTGCGTTCCGGGTTGACAGCTACTCCTTTACAAGAAATTATGTGGCCCAGGTACTCAATCTGCGTCACGGCCACCCTTAACTTCTTTGGTTTGATGGTTAGGCCTGCTTACCTTAATCTTCTGAACACTTCTCTCAGATGTTTTTCGTGTTCTTGGTCGTTTGCAGAATAAATTACAAGGTCGTCCAGATACGTAAATACGTACTCGAATTGTATGTCCCCAAATATGGTGTTCATCAGTCGGCTGAGAGACTGTGCCCCATTGCACATTCCGAACGGGAGAAAATTGAATTCAAATAGCCCCACGGGCGTGATGAACGCCGTGTACGGTTTAGACGCCTCTGACAGGGGAAGTTGGTAGTAGGCCCTATTAAGATCCAACACCGTATATATCTTGGCCTCGCCCAAGTATTGAAAGGCCATTTCGATAGTTGGTAAGGGCGTCGCTTCAAACTTAACCTTGGCGTTCAATTTCCTATAGTCGATGACCATCCTATTTTCCTTGTTTTCCTTCGTTATGAGAAAGGCTTGGGACGCATACGGACTTTTCGAGGGTCTAATAATTTCCTTTTTTATTAGATCTTGGATGTGGTGCTAAGTTCTTGCAATTTGGGCGGCGCATAGTGGTACGGTTTAGATCGTACTGGGCAATCGTCGAGGAGTTCGATGTCTAAGGTGAGAACATGGGTCCTTCCTATTTTTTCACTTATTACGTCCGTATATTCACTCAGCACCTTGTTAAAGCGTCCCGTGGATTTCGTCTCCACCGCTACCGTTACCTCCCTCCGTTCAGGTAAGGGCTCTAATTTAATCTCTAGCTGGTTATCGAATTCAAAACACACCTTATTATTAGCGAAATCAATTTTCATCCCTGTGTCACGCATGAATCCGTGTCCTAATATAACCGGTGTCACCAAGGATTCCACAATCAGAAACCAAATAGGCCACGCCCACCTGCCTATTTTGATATTAATCCTTGCCCTTTGTTTAACTTTTAAGGTTCTAGTGTCCGCTAAGACGCATTGTACGTCACATGGTGTAAGCCCTTTTAGTTTGTTTTTTCCTAGACTTTCATAGAACTCTATAGACATGATATTGCTAACTGAGCCCGTGTCCAAAAGAGCGATTGTATTTATTTTGCCAATATTTATATTCACTCCCTTTAGCGCGCCCTCGTGGTTGTGATTCACGAGTGGATTCAGCGGCGTGGATCGGTTGTTCGGACCACGCCTACTTAAAAAAAATTCCCTTTTCCTTGCTCCTTACCTCTTGGGTTTCTATTAGGGCAGTCACGACGGACCAAATGCGTCGTCAAAAAACAATTGAAGCATTTTCGAGTTTTTAGGGAGGAGATATTACCTTCTCTATCGCCCTTGACTGTTGGGTTGTATGGTAATGTTTCCCTCTCGACCCTTCGTGCAAACGCGGGCTCCTCTTGGTATTGCCGGTTTTCCTGGTTACGCCGTCCGCCAACACTGGGGTTCCTTCTAAGTTTATATTCTTCGCTAAAGTGTCTATTGTAATTTTTTTATTTCTTGTTGGCTCAATTCGAAACTTGCGGCCTCTTTCACTAACTGAGGGACGGACTGTATCTGGGTTCTAGTTAAACTTATTTTAATATCGGGCCTTAGGTTGCGAAAAACACGGTTCAGCTCCTGTTCCTGCGTGAACCTCCCGTGCCTTCTAATTAGAGTTTGCAATTCAGTTACATACTCCTGTACGGATTCCGTGGGTTTTTGCATCCTTCCCGGAATCTCCTCTTCTATTAACTCTTGGTAGTTAGTCTTAAAAAAATTAACTTTGAATAATGTTTGAAGTTGCTCCCACTCGCGCCAGTTATGTTGATTGTTTCTCAACCACCGTAACCTACTTCCTTGAAAAATTTCGGGAAGCGCTTGTAATAACTCCTTATCGGTTTAATGGTAAGTGTCTTTAAGTTCGTTTACCCTTTCTAAACAATCCACTGGGTCTGACTCCTCCCCAAAACGTACTCCCCATTTTCTCACTATACTCAAGACCATAAAAAGTCTGGATTTAACAACATCATGCGATTCCATTTGGATGGGATCAGTTATAGGTGATTTGTTATTAGTTTTTTTTTATTTCAGTCGTAAGATCTCTTGACACCCCCGAGCCCTCTGCCAGACGGCTGGATAGCTCCTCTTCGTTACTAGAACGCGTGGGCTCCTTTTGGTGCCCCCTAAACGACTTTACCTTTGCTTTGAGTTTTTCGCATAATTTTAAACCCGTCTCTTTTCCTTCTATTAACTTAGTATCGTCTATGGTCGCCCTTTCTAGTCTCGACGAAAGATGTAACAAGGTAGTTTCAAATTTTTTTATTTGACTTGGGGTAAGCTCTGTCTTGTCAGTTAGGTCTTTCTTTAGGGTATGTAACCTCCGTTCTACTATGGGAACTTCGTCTGATAGCGGAGGAATTAAGGTTGTTTTTACTATCGAGGCGTTTAAGTCTCTTTCCCTGTCTAATAGTAGGAGGAGTTGGCTGCGTAACCCATCCACCGTATCAAACGGGGTTTCTCCACGAATTTCGATCTCGTATTGTAGTTCATCTTTCAACAACCTGTTTGGATCCAAATCCATGATGACGGTGAGTAGAATTAACTATTGGGCAAGAGTCTAGTCTACTATTCCTATGGGATTTTGCGATAATTTCCCTGGTTCGGATTCTTCTCATCTACGCGTCCCCAATTCACTCTACGATGTTCGACCCTTACCCTCTTTTTCCCTTCTAACCTCACGCCGGCTCTTGCTCTATTTGGCCTAGGTGGTGTCCTAAATAATAGGTTCTCAATGTTAACGCGTTGCGCTAGCTAGACAATTTACCCCCTGACCTCAGCAACAGCGTCGAACGAAACGTACACCTTTCGTTAGACCTTGTTTTCCTTTTAGTCTGTATTAATACCTAGTGGCTTCAACCCTATAGCGCTAAGCCTTTTTCTAAGAGTAAATAGTACCTCATAAATTGTTTATAGTAAGGCTAAACCTTGGTGTTTAGTCGTGTGAATGTTAGAAGGGACCTGACTCATATGTATAACATTTTTTTTCCTACGTCACCAAATCAATTGTTTTTAAGACGTTTCTTACCTATTAGACCAACGTTCAGCAGTTTTATTTCAAATAGGTAGTTTAGTCCAACTGGCCCCTAGAACCTATAGTTTACTCATTTTGATTCCTATTAAACTCATCTGACCTTAAAAAAAAGGAGAAATCACTCTTTATATTTATTATTGGCGAACCCTGATTGAGATGGGTGTTGCCCATCTACCACCCCTCCCCGTCGAATGTGCACACACTGGATTAAACATTTGGAGAATGGGTTGCTGGAACTTGATGACTGTACTTAGCTGTTAGTGGTGTTGTTGACTGGTAGATCCTGTAGGTCGTGCTTGTTGTTGATCCATTCTCGGGGTCGCTTGTCCGTGGCGAACCGCAGACCTTCCCGTTTTTTTCCGAGTAGGGATGCTTGTTGAATGTCTGCTTGGCCCCTTCGTCTGCTGGCCCCTGGGCTGGATATGGTGAACACCTAACGTGCTCCAATCTGCTCCGTGGTTCTGGACTGTAACGTGTTGATCCGGCTGGTGATAGCGATATTGCCTCGCGCTGCCCTCCGGATTGTCGAGTTGTCATCTAATGTGTCACTTTCCACTTCTGGGACGGAATTGTTGTCGTCTTGCATGCTGGTGTATACTTGGATTTAACTGATGGTTTTTCAAATTATCACGCGTTCTTTCTTTGTTGTCTGCTACCATTGCGCTATGCTCGGGTCCGTTTGTCTGAGGATCTTAATTAGAAGTAATAATCAAGCCGTGGATGGAAAGATACTTTTATAATTTATTTATAGAATATACAACACAAAAGAGGCTTCCTTCGACTCGTGAGCGTGCGCATTGTTCAACGACTCCCAATCTAGACTAGCCATTCACCGAGAGGGGTTGACTCTTTCAAGTCAGGCCAGTTAATCATGACCTCTCACGTCGTGTCAGCCCACTCTGAGCCGACCCCGACTCAAGCGCTACAGTTTGCAGAGCCCGCCACCCAATGCGCACGCCACAACAGGTCTTCATTTCTATTAGGTTCATTTTCAATAAATAGTCGCCATTGCTACACAATAATCGACCTTACGCATTCGAATGATTCTAAGGCTAATTTAATACAAATTTTAAGTGGTTGTACACTTTACAATCGATTAACAGCCAAAAATAATTCGAATGCAAATTACAAAATTATTCGATTATTTTGCTACATTACTACGTGGATTCTTCTTTTTCATTTCTTTAAAATTTTACCTTCCTAACTAATCGCATACAGCACGAATAGTTTGAGAGATAATTTTTTTAACGTTGACTTAAATTTATTAATTAGATAAGTATATACTTTTTATGTATTTAATAAAACATTGCTCGGCCGTAATATTGAGATCGTTTTATAATTTTATTCACTGAAATAGTTTTACGAATGTAAGCTTATACATTTTTGTTATGCTTAGGAAATATTAAAGGGAAAATTATTTAGATTCTTTTAAACACAAAGGGAAACGTATGTTTCTAATTTAATTATTAATCGTACGTAAAAGTATTTATATTAATTGCAAGCTACTTATTTGAGAAATGAATTCAATTATTCACTGTATAGTATTTTGTTGTGGCTGTACTTTGATATTTGACACTGGCTCAAGGAATTAAACGCAGTAATAGAAAAGTGTTGATAAGCTGCAAACGCAAAGGAATGCGTGTTGGGAGACCAGGCAGCAGAGTAAAGAGAATAGTAGCACAAAGCAAAACCAGTAACTAGTAACTACTTTTAGAAGTAGTAAATATCCGATTATTACTGACTCTTTACTACTTTTCAAAATCATTCGATTATGCCCATCACTATCCTGAGCCCAACTATATTAGACTGTAGTCAGAGAAAAAGGTGGTCGGACAAACCAACTCCACCACAAGCATAGTGCGCAAGCACGAACAAGAACAAGGAAGGGAGGGGGGCAGAAAACAAAAAATCACGGCGCTTACGAGTGACAATAAGGGGCGTCCAGAGAACAAAAAAATAAAAAAAATAGAAATCGATAGGTCAAAGACACGATACATAACAATACTCTTGTGCGAGCTAACATAACATTAGCTCGGCACAAATATTACAACAAAAACAATAGTTGCGGGCAATTTATTACCGAAATCGGTAAGTTACTAATATTTCTTACTTAATGGCAATACCGAACCTCTCAAACCAAACAGGCTATAAGTTACTCATAAATCACTAACTTTCTTATAAAGGTTTTTCCAAGCCAGACAGGTTATGAGTTACTAACATTCTTTCTAACCAGAATACTATAGCTCTCACGCCAGACAGGCTCTAAGTTACTCATATGTCACTAACCTTATAAAGCTTTCAAGCAAGACAGGATATTTGTTACCAACAAGTTACTAACATTCTTTCTAACCAGAATACTATAGCTCTCACGCCAGACAGGCACTAAGTTACTCATAAGTCACTAACATTATAAAGCTTTCTAGCCAGACAGGATATAAGTTACTAACAAGTTACTAATATTCTTTCTAACAAAAAATACTAAAACTTTTACGCCAGACAGGCTCTAAGTTACTCATAAGTCACTAACATTATAAAACTTTCAAGCCAGACAGCGTATAAGTTACTAACATTCTTTCCAACAAACAATACTAAAACTCTCACGCCAGAAAGGCTATAAGATACTAACATTTTCAAAATTCTACGTCTTGTAAAAATTGACAAATTGAATACCCTATGAACCCAGATGGGGTTTTTACGTTACACAAAACTAAACTGAAGATAAACATTCTTGAAAATGTCGTATCTAAAAGGATTAAAGTAATACGTGATATCCCTAAGAAGCTTATTTTTTATATTTGTAAAGGTTTTAAATTTAAATATTAATTTGCCAAAACAGAATTTCAAAAATACAACAGCCAAAAGGGAATTTCGTACCTTCTAAAAACATCCCGGACACCTATGTGTGTCCGAGGACCTGATCCTAACAAGAGTAGTTCGTCCATCTGGCTACACCATTATATAAAAAATTATTCTAGCTCAGAGAGGGGAAAGAGGGGTTAACAAAACAAAAGGCAAACATAAAACAACGAAGAGAGGGAGGGGATAGGATAGATAGACGACGGTAGAACAATTTAGCAGAAGGTAGATAGTTCCAGAACAAATGTTTTAACACGTCACCACTTTATTGCGTATGCGCGCCACAATTTTCCCAACATGCCCCGCGATAATGCACAGTTCAGTCTTGCATGATTTTCACTTGCTTAGTTGGTCAGTTAAGTTCATCGTGACATGTTATTTTTGTGCGGGAGTACATTAGAGTGTTGAAGCTGCTGAATGGGGCAATGGTGAGTTTACTCGTTTTAATTCCAATAGTGTCTAGTCTTGCGTGTAAAAGACAGGGCTTCTCGCAGACTGTGCACAGTAGGGTACACAGCAGTGCACTGTAAGGTTTCTTACAAAGTTTGTGCTCTAGCTTTCCGAAATATACTTGGTTTGAGTGTAAAAATGTTTCGCACTGTTCATGAACAGGTGAAAAGCTCTGAGAGTATGGACAAAGACATGTGAGGCCATCGAGAAAAAATAAAAAAATATCTGACTCAGACAGATTAAAGGGAATGAGCATATTAACAGTTTTCCTGCATTATCTAGTCATTACAGCAGAGGTAAAAGTCCGCACAGAAATTACTTGTCATATTATTTAAACATTTCAAGAATGTATGAAATATACTGTGACTTGCTTATTCAAAATGGCGAGGAACGTCCCGTCAAAGAATCCTTCTACAGACACATCTTCAACACGAAATTTATTCTTGGATCCACACCACCCATGTCCGATACTTGCAACTATTGTGAAATAATGACACGACAGCTGGAAATTCTAAACTAAGAAAATGATGCTCAAGAAATTCGACAACTGAAATTTGAAAGTATGCTGTATGAAAGGAAGGCGAAGATGGCTCAAACATTATTAAAACAAATGGCAGGAAATAGAGACCCAACAGTTGCTGCCATTGCAATAGACTCACAACAAGCACTGCCAACATCTAAAATAACTCCAGTACACAGTTCTACAAAAGGAAATATGGACCTTTTATTTTGCCATCCACAATCTGAAGAACGTAAACGCTTCAATATATATCTGGGATGAGACCACTGAAACAAGAGGATCCGACGAAATTGCAAGTTGCCTGATGCATTACATAGACAATAAAATACCAGAGGATGTAAAAACATCACACATTATTGGTGACAACATTTCAGCACAAAATAAAAACATGTATATGGTTCTGACCTGTCTAAGATACATTCATGCAGACCGGTTTAATAGTAGTGAACACACCTTCATGGTGCCTGGTCATTCTTATCTGCGCTGCGACCTTGACTTTGGAAATATTGAAAAGTATCATCGGAAAAGAGAGATGTTTCATGGGATGCATTATGCACAGCAAATTATAATTAGCAGAACAAGGAATCATTTCGTAGCTGTGTATCTGAACCGAGAGGACTTCAAAAATATAGGGGTTCTTCAGAATCATATAACAAAGTGGCATGTTCAGGGTGCCAAGATTTCAGAGGCCGGAGTTCTAGTTTTCTCCAACCATTTAAATATGAAATTTGGTATCAAGCCGGCATTTAACACTGGAGAACCTTATTTAATAAAACTACAAAAAGAGCGGGGAAAAAATTATCATCAGAATCATTTCAATCTATCAGTCATCAGTTTACCTGTGAAATACATGAAACCTTTGCCAATTCCTACAGAAAAGCTAGCTAATGTCCGAGCTCTTTTACCTACATTCACCAAACTCACCATACATATTTCAACAATATATTCCATGGACAAGATATTGTGCCACACCACGCCAACGAAGAAGAGGCCCATTTGGACGATGATGGCGACTTGTTAAATTAACCTGGCATCTCCATCAACATAAACACTGAGTCGGTATGTAAACTTGTATCAATTTAAAGTGAATTTTAATATTAAGTAACTAACATAATATTATTAATATTTTATTTTTATTTTTAACACGGCCGGCTACGTGTAAATAGTGTGAAACATTAAGCAAAACCTTGAAAAATTACAAGGGACGCGTACAAAGTACAAAAACCAACATCCCAGTTGGCGCATACACCTCTACTTGCGATGTTCAGAGAACCATAGCATAAACTTGACAGTCGCCGGTTGGGTTTCTTATCGTTCGGCGGCCCGTTGTTTACCTTTTCGTCTGGAGCTATTACGGCACGGAGTCGAAGGTCGCCTGTAGTTTCCTCATGACCTTTTGGACCTTAGTTAGAGGTACCATGTGGGCGGGGGGTAGTCGGCCCACTCGGGGTCTCGATGGCTGGCGAAGGGGGTGGAGGTAGGGGAGAAGGAGTAAGGGCGGGGCGGTGTGGCGAGGGGTCTCAGGTGGTACCCGGTGGGACTGAGTGGGGAGATTGGGGTTGGGGAAGCACGTACGGTGGGTGAGTCGCGGGAGTATGGGGAAAGGTAGGCGGGGGATGAGTGGGTGAGCGGAGAGGAGTGTTGTGTGGTGATCCAGGGAATCGGGTGGCCGGTGTGCCGTCTTGGTAGTTGGTTGGCCCTTGTGTGGAGTATCCCGTCCGCGAGGTGCTGGGCCCCAGCGGGGCAGGGTCGGCGTTGCGGGACTGGTTTTGCGCGTGGTGCTGCCTTGTCTGCTGGGCCTTTCTGGCGCGATTCATATATCCCATGTCGTTCCCGCGATGGTTACCCGAGTACTGCCGGAGGCATTGGTGATCAGGGCGAGAAAGGGGGAGAATGCTCGGTGATAAAGGGAATGATCGAGTGGATGGTTAGGTGGTGGTAGAGGGAGGGAGAGAGAGACTGGGTCGTAGGAAGTAAGGGGGGGGAGACCTTGGCACTCAAGATGGCGCGGTGAGGTTGGAAGAGGAGGGGAAGACCTCGGCACTCAAGATGGCGCGGTGAGGTTGGAAGAGGGGGGGGAAGACCTCGGCACTCAAGATGGCGCGGTGAGGTTGGAAGGGGGGGAGACCTCGGCACTCAAGATGGCGTGGTGAGGTTGGAAAAAAGGGGGGAAGACCTCGGCACTCAAGATGGCGCGGTGAGGTTGGAAAGGGGGGGTAGACCTCGGCACTCAAGATGGCGCGATGAGGTTGGAAGGGGGGGAGACCTCGGCACTCAAGATGGCGTGGTGAGGCAGGGAGAGGCAAGGAGGAGGGATGACGGGGGAACTTGCAGTTGACCGTTCATACTCGTATATACTTGGATATCCGTTTATTACCATTAGCGAGGTAACTACAAAGGAGCACTGACCGTGCTGGCCCGGCCTTACCACCGGTACTGATGATCTGGGACAGACAGACAGACAGACAAAAGGCATGCTCCGATGCTTCCAGAAGGGGAGCACGAGAGCAAGTTCCAACACGTACCGACCAATTGGTCACACCATGTGGTTCGCAAAAATTAAAAAACGGGTTGTCGCGTTTCGCGAAGTTCTGAAACAAAGAAACAGAGATTACATAATATTAGTAATATTGGGGTAAAAAAGGGGGGGTAAGAAATTGAGAAACCGACTAAGGGTTTTTTTTAGAGTTACGTGCGGAGACACTACTCTATGGGGGCTGGGTGAGAGCCTCCCAAACCACTGTTGACACATCTCGCTTATCCGAGCAGGGCTTTGGGACGTCGATGGCACCCACCAGGGTCGATGACGTAGTTCCCAAGCCCCTGGATAAGAGGATTGGTGGCACCGGGAAGTCTAGCGTAGAAAGACTGCGCCAGTTTCCGGAAGTGGTCCTTGATGGTAGGCATATCCAGGTCACGATGAAGAGTCTCATTCCGGACATACCAAGGTGCGCCCACAATGATCCTCAGACATACGCTCTGGAACGCCTGCATCCTCCTCATATACGTGTCCGCCAGGTGACCCCAAGCGGGACACGCATAGTCGAGGACCGGCCTGAGCAGCTGCTTGTACAGCGTCAGACCGTTCCTTGTAGACAGGGCGCTACGCCTGTTAAGCAGTGGGCCTAGGACTCCCAGCCTTTGCCTCGCCTTGTTGAGTCTTTCGTTGCAGTGTCGTCTCCAGGTCAGTTTTGTGTCCAGCGTAAGTCCCAGGTACTTAACACTGTCCGCCCATCTGATCTCCGAACAGCCGGAGTGGAGCCGGCCTGTAGTACTTTCTTTTCCATGTGAAGAGCATTGCAGTGCTCTTCTCCACGTTAATACTTGTTCTCCAGGTAGTCAGCCACCCCTCCAAATGCGTCAGGTGCGTCTGGAGTCGCCTCTCCACCTGATCTGGGTTGGGAGCCAGCCGCTTTTATTCCCCCAGACCGCCCGTCAAACTGGGGTGGAGGGGTCGCTGGCGCTGCGCGCGCATCCCTTCTCCTGCTGCAGCGTTGGACGGCAGGGGTAGTGTGTGCAAGAGCGTCCTAACTTTGAAATGTAGCGGGTCCGTGCAAGGAACGGCTATGTCTGAGGTGGTTGGGGTATAACAATCTTTGAAAACATGTTTCTCAAAACTGACTCTCGGCGTATACGCCCTTCATATTCTATATCCCTTAATTTAGGTAAAAATATTTAATCTTTGTCAATAATTATTTTTATTCTTATATACAATAAGTACAATGTAGAATGATCATAATTCATTAGTACAAAATTATAATATAATTTACTCACGTAGCGTAATACATTAAGGCATAATTTCAAATCCTTCATATTTTCGAAGTACAGGAACATGTTATCAATTAATTAATCCAGTTATATGTAGATCTTGTGCAGTTTTCTTGCAGGTTCACCTAATTCCTTAGATTTATGTAAGCTATTGTTTTAATTATTTCGTTGACATGCTATTTTTGACACATACCTAGCTCATTGGCTTACATGAATTTTAAAAACATGTTTGATCGCTGTGAACACGAGGAAAGTTTTTGTGGTCCCTTTCAACACCACTCGTTTTGATCACGGTCGCCTTCATTACATAACCAAACCTATTTTAAAAAAATCATTAGAAAGTTCTATGAATAAAACAGCTTTTTAAATATTCTGACACATATTTTAAAGTTTATTTTACATGAATCAAAACGTGATGTACAAAGTTAGCACTTTTAAGTAATTTGGTTTATTTAAAATACTACTATACACGCCAAAAGAATATCGTTTATGACACCTAGATTATTATTTTAACCTCGGCCCTTTGTTACCATAAAAGTTATTACTATAATATAGCTTCTAAGGGAATATTTTCAATTTCAGAATTCTTTTTGGCCCTCCGGTGGATGGGGGACCCCTCTCCCCCATTACCCCTAAAACACCTCCCCATTCCATTTCCCAAAATCTGATCCTGGCTACATACATCCTTGTCATAAATTGATTGATGTTAAATCATTGTTCTTGAACTTTAGAAAATTCTCTTGAACTTCTAATTTATATGAAATATTGCTAATAATATACAACAATGTTCCCAATAGCGAACATAAAAATATATGTTTGTATTTTCTAAACAGTTCTTCCTACCAGAATCTTACAATGGCTAGCTCACCAGACTCGTAATCTGGAGGTAAGAATAAAAAAGTATGTAATTGATAATGTTTTCAACCATATCATGGGGTTTGATCCGTACAGGTCTCATCGTGACCAGGAGAACATCCACTTAAAGCAAGTAACAATGTTCAATTTGTGAGACTAGTTTTTTATATCTCTCCGGCCTCCGATCACAATGAACTACAACACCATAAACGAGTTCCAGCTGCACAAAGCTGACTTGTTGGCTGAAAAAGAAAAGAAACTGTCAGTCAACAGGTATTAATTAACTATTATGAGTGACAGCAAAAACCACCTCTATGATCTACTTGTCAGAGTTCCTGTCTACAGATCCAGAGGTCCCGGGTTCGTTCCCTGACACATTCAGAACTTTTCTGGGAAGCAGTGGGTTTGGAACGTGGTCAAACAAACTCAGCCTCTTAAGGACAAATGAGGAGCTACTTGAATACATATGTATTGGCTTTGCTTTATAAAACCGAGATTAACGGCCGGATGATTCGTTATTCCACCCACTATCCCCAAATATTGGCACAGCGCTAATGGGGGTGGTCGCTCGACAGTATGGCTATTTGTGTAGGCTCACGGGAACTCTACTCTCCCCAAACACTTCTCCAGCTTGTACTACACTTAGAATTGCTTTATGTAGGGGAGTAACTCCTCAGATGTCTCAACACATATTTTAAAAAGGAGATTTGAGGGGTACTCACCTCAGTAGGCTAAACATTACCCCCACTTTGCCTCAAGTAGAGTTGCACACGTGCATACGGGCAACAGAGTACGGTAGGAACACAGAAACTGTCCGACATACACGGCACCGAAAACACAAAGAAATAATAATGATAGTATGGAAAATAAGTACAAAAAGTTATAATTAGACATTATTTTTAATACACTCTATTATTTTTATCTTCTTCTTTTGTGAATTTGTCTTGAGACAGGTATCAACTGGACATCTTCAATTTTATTCGGTCCAGAGGGTCTTCTTTTATACTTCTGTAGCTTCATCCTTTTCTGATATTTGCTAACATTCCAAATCTCCATATTCCTCTTTTCCTCTCTATTTTCCCTCTATTTCCCCCCTATTGCCATATTTTTTTTATCAAACCCAATTGATCTTATAACTCCACATCTTCAATGTAACTGGCCCCGTGGTGTAGTGGTCAGTGCAGCCGGCTGGCCACGAGCATAGAGGTCCCGAGTTCGAGTCCCGGCTGGTATTTTGGGTATTTTTCCCGAAAGGTCACCAGGGTTTGGTAAGCATTAAGTTAGGTTTAAATGGTTCCACTGGTTCCACTCCTTCATACTCACTATCACCATCACCTCATATCATCGGGACATGGAAAGAGTCTCCAAGGAAAGGATGTACGATTAGTACATTCGGGCGTCCCCTGGACAACGGTACATTATTACTGGCTACTATTTCCACACCCAGACTCACTATATTATAATAATAAAAGGAAGTGTTTGTCCGTGTGTTTTTTTGTGTACGATACTTAGCCAAATCTACGTCACACAGAGATCTGACATTTTTAACATAGGTGGACGGAGGGGGTCCAAATGCACCTCGAAGCTGGATTTTTAGATTTTTATTTAGCTTTTTAACTAGGCTATTTTTAACAAATTTGGTAAGAAAATATTGTTAATCTGGTTTAGAATTACGTTTCAGAAATAACTGTGATAAAAATATGCCGTATCATCCTCGGGAAGAAAAAGTGTACGAAATCATTCGTAATTCTAAAACATTTGTGTGTGGGAGAGTGGAGGGGGGCGGGGGGGCTTATATAATTCTTATACCACAGTGGGTCACGGGCAACACCGTGCGGGATTGCTAGTATATATAGCTTCGATACTGGCCGGTGGTTATAAAGCTCAGTTTTTTCATCATCATGGTCTAGGCTTTCTTTGAAAAATAATAATTATATATTATTTAAAGTAGTTTAGTGTATGTGTGTGCATCACGTCTCAAAACACATTTAGAATTTCGCGTATTTGCACTAGTAAGGAAGATAGAATTTAGAGAAGTAGTTCTCAACGTGATGTTATTGTTGCTAAAGATATAATTAAAAGTGGTCCAAAATTAATTTCTAAAAAGAAATAAGAGAAAGATGTTCAAAAACTTTAATATAATTATTTACATAAAATTTAATGTCGCAATCAAATAGCCTAATAATTAATAATTATAAACATGAGCTTGTCGAACAAAAACGTAGATTTGACTGGTCAACTGTGCATGACCGAGTATCTCAAAGTGTTACCAACATGCCCATTCAGCGTTCCGTAAAAATAACTCACATCAAATTATAGGATAGTGCAACTAAAGGTTGAGAACCATTGATTTAGAGGAAATATACAAGCATCTGCGTGGAAGGGAGTGAAAATAGCTCTAGGAAAATCTGATCTCAGTGGGTTTTGAAATCAAATATCTCTTTCCCCGAAAGTCCAATCAATCTATTTTTTACGAAAGTAATGCCATGAACCTCCTGACCAATGATGCATATTTTCAAGAAGTTTTTAAGTTGGTAATAGAAAGTTTTATTCTTATTGAAAATTAATTGATGAAAATATTTATATATTTCTAATAAAAATAGGGATGGATTTGATAAAACTATAACTCTTTTAACAAGACGTTTATAATGTATAAAATTTAATGTGATTATATAATTACACTTCTCCACTTACAGTTAATTAATCATGTTTTCATCATTTAATGATTTGATTATTTTATTGAATACTTTTAAGGAATATACAGCATCTCCATTCGTGTAACTAACAATTTGTCCTTATATTAAGTGCTAAGGGGAATGTATAGTTACACATAATAAGAAAATCTAAACATTATGAACATAGTATTTTTAATTCGTGGTAAAATTAAATTAGATAATTAATTTTATGTTCAATATAAAATGTTTATATTGTAAAATGTAGAGTGATGTAATGAATTAACTTTGACCTGAGAATAAGTCATTCAATCTGGGACGAGGTGACCTGGCGGCCTAGGGGTAAGGTGTCAGACTACTGTGCGGGGGGTCCAGGATTCAATCCTCGTTCCCGGCACAGATTTATCTGATTGCCAAACCCTTAATTCACCTCTGACAAGACGTGTATTAATCACAATTAATAGTTTTTGTTAATGTGTGGAATGCCAGGCCTCCACCGTGGTTCAGATCCTACGTTAAACTGTAAGTCCTCCATTTCATCTCACAATCACCCTACCATTACACATTAGCGTACGAGCGTATAACCCAAACGGGTAGTAAGACGTGGTACTACTACTACTACTACTACTACTACTACTACTACTACTACTACTACTACTACTAATAATAATAATAATAATAATAATATAGGACGAATTTACTAATGGTGGTTGAACAGATAATGTACTTGACTTTGACATAAGAGTTAGGAATTATATTATTATTATTATTATTATTATTATTAGCACCGCGTCTTACTACCCGTTCGAGTTATACGCACTTACGCTAATGTGTAATGGTAGGGTGATTGTGAGATGAAATGAAGGACCTACAGTTTAACGTGGAATCCGAACCACGGTGGAGACCTGGAATTCCTCACATTCACAAGGTATCTTGTCAGAGGTGAAGAAAGGGTTTGGTAATCAGATAAATCTTTGCCGGGATCGAGGATTGAACCCCGGCCGCCAGCATAGAAGTCTGACACCTTACCCCTAGACCACCAGGTCACCCCAGGAATTATAAATATAAACAAATATTCTGTTATTGGTTTTAAAGTTAAAAACTATACTTGTAATTATAGAGACAATTGATGAAATGTTTTTTTTTATTTAATTTCAAAAAATGTTATTGTGTATTTTAAAATATTTCTTAAGAGTTCAGTGGTTTGAATCCGAATCGGTGATTATGATTGGAATGAAATATATATATTTAGTAACAAACGGCAAGCTCAAATTTGGCTGCCTATTAATGGTAGCAACCAAATAAAACTAGATTATCAAAACTACACTTTGGAAGAAGATGAACAGAAAACTATCCAGACGTCGATATAATCAAGTTCGGAATTAATTTATTAGCTTTCATTAGATACACTCATGAGTAAAAAGGATAAACATTCTTTCAGATACCAATTTCTTAGCTCAGGCGCTTTGAAGGTTCCGAGTTGACAAATAAACAAGTATTTTAATAGTATTCTAAAGTAACAGTGATAAATTCCTCTCTCTTTCTATAGATAAATACATTCATTTATACACATAGGCATATATATATATATATATATATATATATAATATAATATACATAGAGAGAAAGAGAGAGAGAAAGAAAGAGAGGGAGAAAGAGATACACACACAGGCTGGTGCAGAAGTCAGTTTAGTCTTACATTATAATTAATAACATGCATTACATTTGTATTAGTTTTAAATTGAATAAAAAACTATTGTTGACAGATCTGCATACTCATGTTTTTGTCAGTCGTCCCTCAATCAGCTGTAAGTGCTGGCAGAACTGCATACACAATGTTTTGTTTTTCATATGTCATTTGTCCGTGTAAGTTCTGTGATGTGTAACATTTTGCAGCTTCGTTTTAGAGGGACTTGGTCAACATCACGTAGAACTTTCTTTAAGAGGAGGCCTCTTAAAAGGGTAAAAATTAAACTTAAACCTAAAAGTAAAACATATTTACGATCTATTAGAGAAACAATTAAAAATAAAGCATGTTTAAATTTCATAGAAAAAAATTTCAGTACTAAATTAGCATAAATATTCTGTAGCAAACGAATGCATTAGCTGGATGTGCATACAAGAGCATATTTTCAATATGTCGCTATCTTTGCGCTTATTGCCAGATCAAATAATGAAGAATGAATTGATAAATATGGCCACTTTTACAGTCAGTCTTAGGGTGGTATGCAAGAACGTTAGTGAATGCTTAGTGGACGGATAGTGTAGTCCCAAGCACACCATCGCTCCAATTTTTAACGTATGATGACGCAAGCAAACCCACGTTAGTGCCCCTACGCACGCTCTTTGATACGGCACTTAGTACGCTTCAAATGTGCTGCTACTATATACTAAATACAAGACGACACCTACGAAGACCAAAATTGAATGGACCAGTTTTATATGCAAGACTTATCCATTTCATTCGAGTTTAGGTGGGTATTGTCTTGAATTTAGTGTAGCGCCGCACTTGAACCGTACCAAGGCCCAGTTTCATAGTCAAATTTAGTACGCCTCAAGTGCGGCGCTACACTAAGTACATGACGACACCTACCTAAACCAGAATGGAATGGGCCGTTCTCGCATAGGAAACTGGCCCATTCCATTCTGGTTTAGGTAGGTGTCGTCATGTACTTAGTGTAGCGCCGCACTTGAGGCGTACTAAATTTGACTATGAAACTGGGCCTTAGTCTGACTATGAAACTGGCCCAAAAGACCATACAGTTAAATAGGAAATCAATAATTTTACAACATAGATTTTTGGTCTAGATATTACTTCTTGTTAAAGACACATTGACATAATCAGGGCCACCCAAAAGATTCAGGGGCTGGGGAAATGGACTTTTTGTGGAATTCTTTCACACATAAAATTTAACTTAGCTTAGTGTTTAAATATTATGTTGATAAAAAAAACTATACGAATGGAAGAATTAGAAAAGTTTCCTTTAATTGATAAGCTAGATTATTTGTTATTTTTACAAAGCTCACCCCCAAAATTTCCTTTGTTGTACGTATGTTGTGACCGTGGAAGACTTGATATTGTTAAATATAGTTGTTTCGGTACCTTGAATAGCTAGGCAGCTGAAGGAGGCAAAGGACAGGGTGCATTAGCAGTCTTTTAATTTCACAGACAAAAGTAATGGACTTGTCGTGAGATAAAACACCTAATAATTATAATTATAATAGAGGGTTGGTGATTTCTAAAAGTGGGACATGGGTAAATCTACCCCATTCTTTCTCCCTTCCTCACTGGGCGGTGCTGGATACAACCATACTCGATTTTAGAGAAATATGTCTGCGTTGTGCCTTCTACTCGCTTTCAATAATCTAATTACATTAATATTTTTTCCCCTTTTGCTCTTCTTTACTAATTGAGTTTATTGTGACTTTATTGTGTAAGTGTTGCTATTGACAAAGTTTTAGTAATTAATTCTGATTTGACTTCTTATTTCACACAAGTAAGCTAAATATAATAATGAAACGTTATTATATTAAAACGTAGGTAATATTGAAGTGATGAAAGCTAAAAAAATAAATAAACGGGACCAAACAAATACTAAAAAATTAATGAATCAGATAGCCGAAGCTATAATCTATGCATTTTAGTGAGGATAGCACCTCTTAGATATCATATTCTGAAAATTGAAAAATGACACCTGGACACGGGAATCGAACCTGGGGCCTACGGCTTAGTACGCCAATGTTTGTTTGTTTGTTTGTAAGAGTTTTACTTATTTTTGGTAACACGTATATAAGATATAAACATTAATAAAACATGTGAAACATAGAGGACAGACAGTTAACACCAGCCCCGAAGGGCTCTCGAAAACGGACACGACATGGACATACAACACAAAACTCAACGAGAAAAACAATGGCGCCCTGCGGGCTGAATATCGCTATCAATGGGTTGGGGGTGGGAAAGTGACATAAAAACCCACCCCATAGCTCATGTAGGGTCGCCAGGACCGTAAAAATAAATACATTCAGTACACAGGAAAGAGAGGGAGCAGAGGCAGAAACAAAGGAGGGAAAAAAGAAACATGGGAATAGGAAATGAATAGCGGAGGAGGAGTGGCCCCGGTCGGGTGAGCCGCCGGGGTCGGTCGGTGAAAAACGTTAGTACTCCGCCAGGGCTACGCAGATATTTCATACGTAGCCCTGGAGGGAAAATAAAATAAACTCTCCCCTGTGGGCGATTTTTGCCGCACAGGGTGTGGGAAACAAAAGAGGGGGAAAAATAAAAATTATCGGGCTGGTTAGTGGGAAAAATCCCCCCGCGGGACGCGACAGGAAATGTAAAGAGGGCTGTGGAGTGAAGACGGGGCGAGGGAGAGAGGGGAAACGCATTGAGGAGGGTCAGGAGACGGCTGTAGAATAGGAAGAAACCAAAAAAGAGGGAAGGATTCGGTACTGACCTACCCCGGTTCGACGACCGGACATGGCACGCTCATGTACCGATCGAGTCTCCGGGGTCGGTTCGGGGGACGATTAGTACTCCGCCAGGATTACGTATGAAATTCATACGTAACCCTGACGTGAATTGAATTTGGACTTTTCCCAGGGGGCATGTTTGCCCGTACTGGTGTAGGATTCAGGTGGAGGGGGGGAAATAAAAATTTTGAGATGGAAATCGGAGTGGGAATACTACCCACTCCCTCGGGCGGTCTATAGGGAATTATGGGGAATTATGGGGAATTCTGGGGAAATGCAGGCTGGGACTGAACCGGGGTTGGTAGAACTGGTAGGACAGGCAGTGGAGAGGTCAGTTTGTAACACTGGGAGACATAGACAGGGTCACACCGGCCCTCAGTTCGAGGACCGGCTAGGACAACACAGACGTCTTTATTGAACAGAGACAAACGAGGAAACGATGCACACACATGTAACACAGTATATACAACAGTTTTAATGTAATGTGTCCCGCCTCATCTCTACTTCAGAGTGAGGCGGGTGATAAAAGCGGCCAACCCACGTTGGCCGCACGGTTATGACACCTGACTAAAGTATATATTTACAAAAAAGTGGAAATAATAAAAGTTATGATAGATAAAAACAATTTCTGATTATATAGTCTGAGAGCACTTATCTCGTTAAAAGTGACCAACCCAAACCTAAATGTCTGTGGGGATGGACACATAGTTTACGGCGTCGCACACTTAACGAATAACAGAAAAAACACGCAATATATTTACAACAGAGATACAAGTTCTTCTCCTCGCCTCACTCTTCCCTCAGAGTGGGGCGAGTATTAGACGTGGCCAACCCACTTTGGGTGACCGGATAGTGAGCCAGACTTGATAAATAAAATGTTGATATAATATAGAGAGAAGAAATAAAAAATTAAACTGGAGTACGCCAATGCTCTTACCACTGAGCTATCCAGGATTCGTCCCGTGCCCATGGTCATTCTTCACTCATATTTTAAGGCAGAGTCTATGATGGACGTGCGGAAGTCGTCAGCTTATAAACATGTGATTATATAAGATCACAGCCTTCAGACAACGCAGCCAGCTGCGACTCGTTAGTTGGCAGATTGCCGCCAATTGACAATTATATATTATAACTGTACGGGATTGAATATATTAATGAATCAGATAGCCGAAGCTATCATCTATGCATTTTAGTGAGGATAGCACCTCTTAGATATCATATTCTGAAAATATATAACATATATTTTTATATAATCACATGTTTATAAGCTGACGACTTCCGCACGTCTATCATAGACTCTGCCTTAAAATATGAGTGAAGAATGATCATGGGCACGGGATGAATCTTGGATAGCTCAGTGGTAAGAGCAGTGGCGTACTCAGCCGAAGGTCCCGGGTTCGATTCCCGTGTCCAGGTGTCATTTTTCAATTTTCAGAATATGATATCGGAGAGGTGTTATCCTCACTAAAATGCATTAACAATAGTTCCGGCTATTGTTTCACTTTAAATTTTGTGCTTTTATTTTTGTGGTAGTTCTTAATGCCTTCAACCACTGACCCCTAAAATAAGTAAGGTAACCACTTAAAATGTTAAACATATTAAATAAATATTATAAATAATATGGGCTCTTCAGTAATAATGAAAGTCCATGGCCTCTAAATTCCGTTTGCGATGGTACATAAGCTTACCATAGAACGAGTTTAAATGATTTAGTTGTGATGGAAGCATTACACAGTTACTGCCGAAGTTCATAATAATTAAGGTTAGTAATTATTGCTAGTGTCAATTTTTAGTATAGCTAATGTTATGTAATAGGATTCGAAGTGTGGCATTTAAATGTTAGTAATCTGTAGTTGCCGCAATATTTCTCTCTCCCAATACAACCTCCCAGGAAGACCATATGATGGGGAGATAACTGTCTTTTGAGTTATTGAAACAGTAAAACAAAATATCTTTGGGTTTCTCTTTTGTTTTTTGACTAAGACTAGTAAGATGAACACGATAGGGTGAATGTGCTGCCACTTCCCTCCCCCTATTTAAATACTGATTTTGCTCAAATGTAACATCATATTCAATTAAGATGAAAATAAATTATTGTACATGCTATGGTTGTTAGATTTGTTCTAAAAAATCGTAGGGAAAATAAATGGTATGGAATTCCACAAGGGATTTCTCACTTCAATGTTTAAAAATGGAGATATATATATATGAAACGAAATAATATACATTAGCAAACCCAAGCAAAAATTGTGTTACACTTACATTAAACATTTTATAGCTCCCAGATTAAAATTTTATAATTTTCTTTTTAAAGAATTAAAGTCATTACTAATATATTTATACCAAAAATAGAAGATAGATATTGGGTTCACAAGGGTCCATACCTCGTATTAAAACTTCGACTTTCGGTTAAAAATGTTGACATTTTATTTGGGGTTGCACATATTAAGGTTATGCATTTTTACTAAATTCCTCATTTATAAATTTAGACCAATAAAAACTGTAAATCTTGACTATTTAGTATAAAATGATAGAGATAGATCATTGATGTACACATATTTCCCCTAAGTGGTTAAAGAAAAAATAATATAAACATTTGAAAAACTTACTTAACCGCATACTCTATGGAATTATAGAATTATTGCTTTAAAACTTAAGTACCGGTAGTATATCTGTACAACTAAAGCTCAGAAAATTGTATTAATATATTTGCAAATATCTCAGAAATTATTGGTTTTATATAATTATATTAGAAAAAAGTTTTATTTTTAATAGTACTACAATTATTTTGCAATGATAATTTATTTAGTATCTCAAATAGTTGCGGAGATAAGGAAATTTCCAATTCTGTAAAATACGCTAAAAGTCATTTTCATAGCAAAATGAAATTAGCCATTTTGTTTATAATTTTAATCAATGCATGGATACGAATTTTAATCAAAATAGTTAGAGTCGATTTTGAGAAAATTGATTTTTTCTCTTTTCACTCTTTATTAAATTAGTCTTAATTTTAAGTTTAAACAGACACACAGACATACGGTATTGCAAAAATACTTTTTAGGTTTTGGGGGGGGGGGAGGGGGGGGGCCATTAAACATTAATTCCAACAACATCTCGGGTTAGATTTTATTTTACGGTTGTAATACTTTACCTTTAGTGCGAAAAGTTAAAATATATATATATATATAATTGCATTTAGCTTGAAAGTTATTTGTTTTATAAAAACTTGTTTCAATTAAATATATGCAGTATAACTAGACCTAAATATTTGTAATGTTAAGAAATTTCCCATATTTCAAATAGTTTCGGAGATGTTATAAAAAAAAAAGAGAGTTTATGTATCAGACTGGAATCCTCAATTCATTTTTCCGAAAAAATGAGAGTAGTCATTTTGTTTATAATATTTATCAATGCTTAAAAATGAAATTTAATCTAAATCGTTTAGGTCTATTTTGATAAAATAGATTTTTTTCTCTTTTCACCATTTAGTAAACTACCTTTAATTTTAGGGTTAGTTAACCAATTGCAAAAACGCCTTGGGGCAACCATATTAAAACCCTATATACCAAGTTATAGCCCAATCGGTAAAATAGTTTAGGATCTACTCCGAGGTCTACACAGACGGAAATTTAAAAACAACTTTTTCCGATTCAGGGGTCATGAAACGTCGAAATTCATTAAAATCTTGACTTCAATTTTTTTTTTAAATCACAATACTTTCTCTATCTGTAAGATAGCGATAAAGTAAAATCTTAAATATTATAATAGGTCTAATGTGAGAACTAAGATTTGAAAACAATTTTTTTATCTTAAATTTCGAATATTTACCAACTTTTGGACCTTGAGCATCTTTCAAGACACATAATTTGTAGCCCGTTGATTTTTAATAAATTATTATTATACTAAGCAATTGGCGTAGAAATGTTCAAGCTTGATATTAAAAAGGCAAACATTTTTATTGATAAATAAAATTAAGAGTGTAGTTATATATTTTTCAAACATAAATAGGATTGGTCTAACGTTTTTTTTTTTTTAAATCAAGACATTTGTATTAACGCGTACTCTAAAGATCTATTTTCTCCACTACGTCCTAGTCATCGTTCGGTTTTAATCACCACTCTAAATAACTAAACTTAATGAGCTTAACATTTACACAAAGCTCCCATTGAAACGGGTAATAAGTAATTAAATATCTTCTAAAATAATCTATAATAACTAATCTTGTGGCCTCTAGGAAATCGAAATTTTATGGCTACATATGAACGTAAGGTCACCATTAAACTTTATTCCGAAACACCTCCATCCAATCCTTAACATGACACCCAACCAATCAATAGTGTCAATTATATATTTTTAATTAAGTAAACTGAAAACTTTAGTTAAAAACTACCTAATTCTAAAGATTAGAAAAGTGATAACTCCTTATAGACTATATTTTATTATAAATTTTATAAATAATTCCATATCATCTTAATACACGTCCTATTGTTTTTACATCCATTATACAATAGTAATGTTTATGAAAATAATGATATATAATTATAATGATATAATTTAATTATTTTTGTTGTTGACCGAACATAGAGAGTTTCTGTTTTCACTTTACCATTGGGTATATCGTTAAATCCCTATGCCCGGTTTTTTGTAAGGAGATAATTTTTAAGTGAATGGACCCATTTTAAAGAAATTTGGTAGATACATTATTTTAAACTATGCTGAACAACGTACTTTATTAAGTGAATTTCAAATTCCAAGCATTATATTGATTACTTAGGGCGTATTTTTTGTAATTTGCACATCTATTGTGAGACTGACGTCTTAAATCACACGAGCAGTGGTTATTCTTTATGCATGTAATGTATTACGAATAATAGTAATCAATTGTTTTCTCTTTAACTAGATCAGAAAATAAAAATATAATGGTAAAATCCAAGGAAGAATAAGTTAGTGTAGGTGATAAATCAACTAATCCAAAGAGAAATATTAAGAGTGTAGAAACGGTAAGAACATGACATGATTCTTAAAATGACTCAACATTTTTATTTTCTCTTGACCCCTAGGAGAGAAAGTATTATGATCGTCAAAAAATAGAACTAGAGATTTTGATAAATGTCGTTTCACCCTCTGAAACCAAAAAAGTGGTTTTCGTAATGCCGTCTGTATGTTCTTCAGGCTATAGCAAAAAATATTTTACCGATTGGGCTAAAAGTTGATATCTGGGATTTTTATAAGGCCCGCCTCCCCCAGGGTTTTTTGGAATTAGATATTTAACACAAATTTAAGGGTTGTTTAGTGAAGAGTAAAAAGAGAAAGAAATAATTTTCTCAAAATCCTCTCTAACTGTTTTGAATTTTATATCTAAACACATTTTTATCATTATTAACAAGATGGCAAATCTTATTTTCTTTTGAAAACTACTTTTATGGTACTTTACATAGGGGAAGGTTTGCAGTTTTCATAATTTTTCCGCAACTATTTGAGTTACGAAATAACTTCTCAATGTAAAGTTGTAGTACCATAAGATACAAATCTTTTATTTGAAAGCATATATATATAATAATATACACATTTTATTTCAGATCTTTGAAAATGAATTCGATTCTCATGCTATTTGATGGACAAATAAGTTTCTCTTTGCTCGTTTTTTCTGTAACAATGTTCCTAGTTCCTAGTTCTTAATGCTATAGAGTAAGTAACAGTGCATTCTATTTCATTTATGATATTTGGTGTAGTATTTCTACAACAAAGTATAAACCTATTATTTCGATTCACAAATCTTACGAGCTTTTAGTATATGTCGATAAAAGCGGGTGAAAATTCGTGCGGGAGTACATGACTAGACTACTAGTTCTAGCCTTTATCCAAAATAAATTAATTATGATTTGAATATTAATGTTAAATAGTTGCGATGCGTGGCCTTAATGTTAGAGCAGATTTACTTCATTGAAAAGAAAAGTCCTCTATAAATTTTTTTAATTAATCCGTTGGTAGTCTAGCTACTTGTAATAATGAATACATCATTCTTTCCAAAATAAACATGTTAAAATAATTATTTCATAACATTCGCATTGATAGCCATGCAATTGTAACGTCTAGATCATCACGTTAGTCGAGAAGGATGGGGTTTGAATCCCGGCTGAATGTACTGAGGAGGTTTCCTCCTGTATGGTTTAAAACTCTCCCTCAAAGCAAATTCTGGTTATTTCTTTTAAATCCACCATCCTTGTCTCCACCCAATTAGTTTAGTTAAATGAGAATATTCTGGATGGATAGTAATATATGACGTTGTTCACGTAAATTAGGATCAAAGCGAATAACTCTTTACTTAACATTCATTCACGCTATCCTAGTTTAAACACACTAAATAAGATAGGAATGCGGAAGGTGCATTTAATAGGGAATGTACCCACATTTTTTGAAAGGCAAAAGGCTTGGGGGGGGGGGGGGGAGGTAGATAGGAAAACCTTTGAATTCATACTGCCAGATTTGATCTTCGACGTTTCTGTAAATGGCAAACCAAACCAGATAATCGGAATGTCATTCGTCCTCGCTCTCACCACTGAGGGTCGAATCCTTTTAAAAAAATACTACCTATCTGGTTTTCAAGGAAAATAAACCGATACAAACAAAAACATTTAAACAGAATTCTCATTAGTGTAAACAAAATCAAGGTATACGACTTCTAGCCCAATCAGGAATGGGTTGATGACTTTTATAAAACCACGCCTATCGCACATCTTGTGCGACTAATAGGGATATTAATTTATTTGAAAGAACATTATATTTTTTATGTTCATGGCTTTCAAGTTTAACTACCGGGTATTAGTTTAATTAGTAATTCGCTCTCATGGAGAATGTGGCGAAACTTTTTACATACCACTGAATTTTAGATTTACGTTGACGTGGATTATACTTTTACTGTTAGACAGCTTGATCAAGCGGGATTTTTATCACCTTAAATCACACTTATTTTGAACACTAAATCTCTCTTATACACCTGATATCATATCCCATGAATACTACTAATATATCAAGGTAACGCTTTCAAAGCTCCAGTCAAATTTTCATAGGAAGTGCCTTATTTTACAACTAAAAAATATACTTGATCTACCTTAAAGTAATCATACTTCAATTTATGTGATCTAAAGCTGACACATTTAATAAATATTATAGATACCTACAAAATAAAAGAAAATAATATAGTAAAATATTATTGATATTTACCGTAAAACAATATGCTGTTATTTTTTAAAAATCCCTTCCAATTAAAATCGTACTGTATCCATGACATGACCATAGGCAAGGCCTTATGTTATTTAAATGTACACTTTCAAAATATCATCAAACTTTACGTGTTTGTATTCCACATTATTCTTTAAATTATTAAACTGTTACATTTATATAATTATATTTTATACATTCGTTTGGACACAACTGTTATTTAATTAGCTTAATCCGTCGGTAAGATAGCTGAAGGCACACTAGAAAAATGCACCCCCATTAGCAGGCACGTAACAAGAAAAAACTTTCTGTTTGGAAAGGGAACAATTTCTGACGAAAACATAGCAATTTGTTTAGAGTAAAACACACATTTTGTCAGTGATAATTATATACTTTAAATGTGTACACATCACATTACATTAAAATATATATATTAAATGGCAGAAGAATATTCTTTAGCCATGTAAAGAGAAACAATCTACAGTTGTATTCCATTAGGCTGTAACATAAATGTTTTTATAATTTTATCAATGTCTACGTCTACTTGTTTCCTATTTATTGACATCAGTTTTAACCACGTCTTTCTTGTCCCTTTGGTCTCAAGAATAAGCTTTTATGCGTTTTAGTGTAGAAAAGAACCTATCTGCAGAAGGTGTTGACATCGGAAGAGTTTCCAAGAGCCTCAATAATACACGGATATTCGGGAAGAAGTCTTCGTTACATTCAGTGAGGCATCTACAATACTGTGTGGCCTTTTGTACTGAGGAGTATTTTTGTCATTTCAATCACCACAATTCAAATTCTTATTTTAAACTATATAAATTTGTTTGTTTCAAATCATCAATGTAAAATCTTACTACATCCTCCATTTCTTTGTTGTTTTTATTCGGAGAGTATTTGAGAATTATACAATTCAGTCCTCGCAATTGGTTTCTGACTCTGGATTTACTGCCAATATGAAATGAATACACTTCTACAATAGTACTTTTCTGGGTTACTTGATGGGTGATTTTCTCTCATATCCTTGGGTTCCATTTCTTCTGGATGACAAAGGTATCACTCCAAAGTGTTTTGCTCTGTTGACGGTGATGTTAAAAATCGTCTGAAATTCCGCATCAGCATTATTTATCACGCTGATTTATTTTGATACAACCAATCAACCTTTTCAACGGCCAAGTTCAAGTAGATATGTATGTGCAGTTTATAAGTATTTACCCACCTCGGTTGCGTAGTTGGCTAACGCGCTAGTCGTGTTGAGCTCGACTGCTGAGGTTGGGGAGATCGAGGTTCGAATCTCGGTCGGGTGAACTGGGGGGGGGGGGGGGTCCTAAAAGGTTTTCCACTCTCCCTCAACGCAAATGCGGGTTCACTTCCTCTAATTCAACCTTCCCAATTCCTAATCCATTAGCGTAATTAGTACTTAAAGTGTATAACCCGAACGGGTAGTAAGACGCGGTGCTAAATAATAATAAAATATAAGTATTCTGATAAATGATGCATGATTCCCAAAATATTCTCACAAACTGCTATGTTTATTAAAAACTCAAAGGTCTATGATGTAGTGTAGTGGCAGCACTTTTCTCATCATTTCCAATTTCAATTATTTGTTCCGAAGCTTCAACTTCTGTGAAATTGCCTCAAAGAACAGAGCTACATCCTCATGATTTTCAACACATTTAGTTTCGCAGTACTTTGTGAAGAAAGTGAAAGAATGTGTTGACTGTTTAAATATTTATTTTAATGTAATTGTTCTTTTAGGAGATGCTCTAAAAAACACACACATGATATTAAGGATCGCAAAGGTATTTTTTTATTCCATGCACCTTTGGCGTAGCAGTTAAACATGAATTAAGGACGTGAAGTGAATAATGAGTGTTAACAGCAGTGGGAAATTCTGCTTTTATAATAGCTTGAATTCCTTTGAATGACCCACTAAATTTATCAGCACCGTCATAGCCATGTCATATCATTTTCTTAAGATCAATCTCTAATCCATGAAACTACTTTATAAAAATGTAAAGTTCTTTGCATGTTTTGCCAACAAATTTTAAAAAAGGTCTTCTGTGATATTTATATTTCCTTGGTCGAAATATCTAATGTAAAACAAAAACTGTTCTGTATAAGTAATGTAAGAAGTTTCTTCAGCTAAAATTGAGAAGAACTGAGCTGAATAAACTTTACTCAAAATTTTTCATTGAATTTGTTCCCCAATAAATGAAATAATTTCGTTCTGTGTGAATGGACTTTTGTATAACGCATTTCCCACAGCGATCTTGATGTGATCCAAACGTTTATGGTCTCCTCCTCAAACTGTAAATCTCAATAAAGCCCGATCCCGTAACTTCCTGACATCTCATGGGATGGTTTCCGTTACCCCACACCCCCTCAAGTGCTCCCCTATAGGTAATGAATAACGACACAACCACAAACGTCTTTCATCCCCCAACATTCTAACACAAAGGTAAATAGGTTTATTTTATTGAGGGCCATTTATTGTTAATAAATGTGTAATTACATGTAAAAAACATAATTTTTTAGAAAGATGGGGTGAAGGGGGGGGGGGGGGGGCTCTCAGCTTCCCGCCTTGGCTACGTCCCTGCTCATTAGTATATACACGTGTTGGGGAAATAAGAGTGATATACAACAAGTATTAAACCCCACCCGCCTTCAGTGAACTCGTTCAGATTTAAACCTCTCGTCTCTATTAACGATAAAAAAAAGTTCATTGTGAGCTTAATGACACAAGACTACATGAACTCTAGTGCCATTTTCCATACAAAATAGAATAAATAATATCAATGAGGTGAGCATGATTTATTTTGTGTTCTTCAATAATTATAGCTTTTATACATGTTAATTAATATCTACAAAACTTGGTACACATATTAGAACTAAACCAATTCAACTACGTTTGTTATTTTTTATCTAATTCGGGCCAAGAATTTTTTTTACAAACCATTTTGGTCGTTAAAAAAACTCACACAACGTGTTTAACAACATTTAAGCTTAAATTACTTTATTAGAATTTTCTCAAATGACAACTGCGGAAATAAAAACTAGATTAAAATAGTCTGAAATTATATGTTATTGTATGGCCGATAATTGTGAAACGAATAATCCGATAT
This sequence comes from Timema cristinae, assembly GCA_039000515.1. NCBI lineage: Eukaryota > Metazoa > Arthropoda > Insecta > Phasmatodea > Timematidae > Timema > Timema cristinae. The sequence goes on along the minus strand of JBCFYV010001180.1, from coordinate 30,514 downwards.
CAACCAAACAATTTAGAGTTGTTTGATTGTAATATTGTTGAACATCACAACTAACAAGTTATCCCATACTGTATTCATGTGAATTGTTCTCGACAATTTGACTGAGGCTATTGACTATTCTCTCGAATAGAGCTAAACAAGCACTGCTCCTTTTTGGAAGTGGAGGGACAAGGACCCCGTTTGCAATCTTGACACTCTTGCCAACGTTTCAACAAAACAAACCAAACAGTGGTGACAAGGTGAAACTAAACATTCCACCCACATTGAAATAATACTTTCAACGACATATAAAAATAATAAAAAAGGTATTAACTAAACAAGTTAAATGAGTTAAGCAATAGTTAGTTCAAAAACAAAACAAGTTTTATCACTACTACACACAAACAAAATATTATAAAATACATGTATGTACACATTTATTCTGAGTTTTCTTTTATTGGTAGAGGGCATAGTCTTGTGATGGCTCTCTTCAGCGAGGCACCTGCGGTCCTGAGAGTGACAAACGATTCCATCTGTACCGTGATGTAATTCCAGTACTCGACCCAGTTTCCAACTGAGTGGGGGGATTGTCCTAACGAATGAAAACCAATGTTCCCACTTGAATATTGTGGCCATGTGTTCTTAATTTATTCCGTTGCTGGAGTTCGGCAAAATATTCTTTGGACCACCTGGCCCAAAAATGTTGAGAAAGTTGTTGCAGCGTAATAGTCGATTCATCTGAAGTGATGCTAAGTTTAGATCTTTAATGGTCATTAGTGAGTCTCTTATCAAAAAATGAGTGGGGATAAGACAAGAAAGGTTGGAATTATCACTGGACAGTGGTGTTAAAGGACGGGAGTTAAGACACGTGTCGACTTGTGTTAAAATCTTGTATAGCTTCACATGTGTATGTGGTGTTGTTATGCTTCCTCCTATATAGCACCTCTTCATTTGTAACTTTTAGAGAGCAAATAGGTTGCATCCATAAGCTAAAGTCCTAGATTAGCCAATCTGGACCATGCCACCATAAACTCGAGTGAACTAACTGATCAGCTGGTAAATATCTAGACAAAAGGTCAGCTGGTCTTTCATGCCTTCTGACATGTCTCCAATTTTCAATTTCAGTGAATTCTTGAAATTTGGCAACTCTGTTCGCCCATGAATGTATTCCAGTTTGATTATGGTTATGCCAACCATTACAGCACAATAATTTAATCTGTCCAGTAGAAACATTTGATGATGTTTTTGCTAAGGGCTATCAGTGTACGATGGGTAACTTCCTCCAATAGTAAAGCGCCACATAGTTCTAAACAAAACAGTTATGACAAAGTGAAACCAAACAGGAGTATTACCTTGAAATAGTGAAGGGGGTCACCCACTATATGCTGAAATGCCCTGCAAACGTCAACGATCCCACGTTATTAAGCAAGTGGTTTGTAATTTAAAATAAGTTTCAAACATTATGGAGGCGAAAGGATTAACATACTTGAATGTTAAATTTTTATAGTTTAAAAAATCCATTACCAGTAGAAGTTAATTTACTTTCAACGAAGTTTCAAGTGAAATGTTGAAGTTTGGAGAACCAAGTAAATTTTTAGAAGTCAAAATTAAGATTTACCCAAACAAATAGTAATTTTTTATTAGGTTATTTTTTTTTAGATAGTTGAGGACTGTTTTTATGGAGCTGATGTATATAAAACTGTTATCCCCATAATAAACATTGTAGAATGAAGTGTGAGGATGCTTACCTTCAAGTATACAATGCCTTTAATACGTATTTTATGCAACAATGAAGTTGATCTTTTTTCAGGTGGAACTGATAATGTTTTCAAACGATAAATATTTTTAATTTAGTTAAATGCAATTAAATTGCTTTATTTTAATATGGTTTTGTAGACTTAAGTATATATGTCACTTCTGGAAAAGTATTATGGATTATGTCTAATATTGCGCATTGTTCGCTATTTATAAAGATTATATTGTTTTCCTTTTTGAAACTTATTCTATCGTATGAGAATAAATCGGCCTTGTGGTCTATGTTAATTACATGTTATTTGTATTGCAATATCATTAACTAACTCCCTTAACGTCACTTGTCGAATACTCATCTTTAATTGTTAAGATAGCTAGGTCAGCTAAGAGTGCAAACCACCAACATTACTTCTAAGTCAGTCAAGAGTGAAAACCACCACCATGGTTTCTCGGTCAGTCAAGAGTGCCAACTATGAACTAACAATAATACTTCTCGGTCAGTCAAGAGTGCAAACCACCACCATGACTTCTCGGTCAGTCGAGAGTGCAAACCATCACCTTGACTTCTCGGTCAGTTAAGATTACAAACAACGACCATGGTTTCTCGGTCAGTCAAATGTGAAAATCACCACACTGGTTTCTCTGTCAGTCAAGAGCTCAAAACGCCACCATGACTTCTCGGTCACTCAAGAGTGAAAACCACCACCTTACTTCTCGGTCATTTAAGAGTGCAAACCACCACCATGACTTCTCGGTCAGTAAAGAGTGAAAATCAATACCTTGACTTTTAGGTCAGTTAAGAGTGTAAAACACAATCATGACTTCTCGATCAGTCAAGATTACAAATCACCACCTTGACTTCTCAGTCAGTTAAGTGTGCAAACCACCACCATAGTTTCTCAGTCAGTCAAGAGTGCAAACCACCATCATAGTTTCTCGGTCATTCAACAGTGCAAACCACCAATATTACTTCTCGTTCAGTCAAGAGTTCAAACCACCACCATGACTTCTCGGTCAGTCAAGAGTGAAAGCCACAACCATAACTTCTCGGCCAGTCAAGAGGGAAATCCACCACCTTGACTTCTCAGTTAGTTAAAAGTGTAAACCACCATCTTGATTTCTCGGTCAGTCACAATTGCAAACCACCACCATGACTTCTCGGCCAGTCAAGTGTGAAAGCCACCACCTTGACTACTAGGTCAGTTGTGAGTGAAAACCACCACAATGACTTTTCGGTCAGTCAAGAGTGCAAACCACCACCTTGACTTCTCGGTCAGTTAAGAGTGAAAACCACCACCTTGACTTCTCGGTCAGTCAAGAGTGATAACCACCACCATAGTTTCTCGGTCAGTCAAGAGTGCAAACTACCACCTTGACTTCTCGGTCAGTTAAGAGTGCAAACCACCAAAATTACTTCTCGGTCAGTCAAGAATGCCAACCACCATGGTTTCTTGGTTAGTCAAGAGTGCAAACCACCAACATTACTTGCCGGTCAGTCAAGAGTGCAAACCACCACCATGACTTCTCCTTCAGTCAAGAGTACAAACAACCACCTTGACTTCTCGGTCAGTTAAGAGTGCAAACCACCACCATGACTGGAAAAATTTGAAGTGTTTTGGGTTGTCCTGATAGATTACCCTCATCAACCTTCTTGAAGAAAGGAACAGAATTTCTTGGTACATAATGTTTTTATCTACCTATTTTAACTACAATAGACCGATAAGGCAATGACTTTTCTAAAAATATTTTAAGGTTAATATGAATCTGTAAACTTGGTTTGAAACTTAACTTGTTTTTTCATTTAAGTACTAAATTTATTAAGTATAAACCCCTTTCCCCACGATAAACTGAATAGTTTTGATGTTCTGACCGAGTTGTCTTACTTTTTTCAAGAATGATGCATGATAAATTTGACAAACTCTTTCCCATAATTCTTGAAGTTTTGTTGACAAATCCATAGAATGTAGGTTTATGACATCGGCTGGTAGAGATTGTTGTTTGTAAATTCAGATAGGCCAATGATTAGTGTGAATTCATGATACTCAAAAGTTTCTAGGTCATTCAAGGTTGGCTATATTCTAGCACCACTAGCATCAAGTTGGGTATTTATTTAGTTCATTCCTCGCTTACTTAAAGTTTCAACTATCAGAAGTTAAAGTAATAAAATTTAATTTTTTTTTAACATTGGGAGCTCATCTGGGTGTTGTTGAAGTTTAGGTTACACTTTGTTGTTTTGAATTTAATTAATGGTGTTTACTAGCTACTAATATGTTGTAAGATCATAGTAATTAACATTATTTTTACTTGGATACCTCGTTTGTTTAGATTCGTTAAACTTTTTTTTTTTGTTAATGGGATAATTCATCTTATGTTAATTGTGTAATATCTGTGTCCATTAACTAGGTATTCGTTTAGTAATAATGTTTGGTTTTGCTAGTTGCTTTAGATGTGAATAATACATTCATTACCTTTATTGATTTTGTGACTGCAAATGTGTTTGGGAAACATCTTTGTAGCGGTAATTTAGTCTTACAAGCTTACACTCTTACATAATGGAGTGTTGGGAGCTACTTACGCTTAGTGGGCCATTAACTACTTTGATGTTGTAAGTGTTGTTAGCAAATTAGGACGGCCGTAAGTTCCTCTCTTATTATCGCCTATTTGGTAGCGTATTCTTGTCAGTTTATCTAAATAATCTAAGGAAGTTAATGCAAATATGGGCATCTTTGAGGATTATACCTTCCAATGTGAAGCTTTAATGGCTAAGATTATCAGAGCCGATGAGGTGGCTCAACGAGTGGAATCAAACCCTAGTAATAATAAGGATAAATGTTTATTGCATGCGATGACTGCTCATATGGAACAGATGCAAACTGAGTTTAACGAAATTATAACCAAATTGGCAGCATTGGCCATTAAGCAAACACCTAAAGTACAAAGAGACTATCAGGCTGAAATACAAAAATTTGATGCTTGTATCTCTAATGTACAAGCTATTTGTGCAGTAGTTGTAAATGGGATTCGTGTTTTTTTTGCTTTGGGGGTAACCCCCCAAATCCCTTTTGGAAATTTTTTTGAAGACAAATTCGGGGTTTTGCTTAGGGGCTTTTTAGGAAAAAAAACCCTTTCCAAGGGATTAAGGGTTTTTGACCTTCTCAAAAAACCCCTAGAAAAAAAGGAAATTTTTTGCTTGCACAAAAAACGGGAAACGGGAAAAAAATTAAAAAAAGGCCCGCTTCCATTAAGCAAAATGTAAAAAGAGAACGGCTGAAAAAAAATTTTTACCCAAAAAAGCTTTTGGGGATAACCCCACCGGGAAAAATCCCCCCCTTCCGGGGAAGGGAGCTTGGGGCCCCCAAAATTTTGGGGTTTTGGAATTTGGGTTAAACACAGTTTTTTGGCCAATAAAAAACACTTACCAACCAAAAAATAAGCACTATATTTGAAAAATTTCCTTTTGGTCCCACGCGAGGGACCCTTTGGGAAATTGGCCCTTTACTATTTGTTTAAAATCGATACAGACTTGGATCGAAAAAAAAAGGGGGTTTTTTCCCCCACCGTAAAAAGAAAGGTGGGGGGCGTTTTAAAAAAGAGCCCCCTGCATCTAGAAAAACTTTTAACCCCCCCAAAGTTTGAAATTTGAAGGGAAAAAAGGAAAGGGGGTTTTTGGGCAACCCCAAAAAAACGGGCTTCTCGGGAAAGGGTTTTAACCCACATATTTGGGGAAAAAATTTAAAAAAAAGGTTGTTAAAGTTTGTCCTTTAGGGGGGGAAAAACAATTTTCCCTTGGGAAGGTTTTTTTAAAAACAAGCCCCATAAGCTTTGGGGTTGAAGCCATACTTTTAAAAATTTTCAAAATAAGGTAAGTTTTCAAGAGGCCATTTTTGAGGAATTTTTGACTATTGTATTGCGTTAAGTTGGATAAAATATCCCCCCTTTGGAAAGAGTTTTCAACTTTAAAAAGAAAAATACAGATTTCCCAAAAATCAGTTTAAAAATTTTGGGGCACGTAATCCCTTTTTTCCATGGTTTCCCACGGGGTTAAATCCTTATGACCTTCAACATTTTTTATGAGCATTTTGAGAAAACCCTAGATTACCTGTTCCAGGAACCCCAAACATTTTCAGGACGGGAAAAAAGCCGGGGGCAATTTGACACTTGGGAACGTTAAAAAGGGAGGGGAATGGAAAATTTCCCAAAAAAAACTTTAATTAAAATCTTTTAAACTTTCACTTTTCAAAAAAAGAAAACTCCCTTTTTATTTTTCGGGTTTAAAATTGAGTAAGGGGATTAAAATTTTGAAATACGGGACCTTTTCCCCGGGAAAGGGAGGAATACAGCCCCAAAAACCCCTCCCCTTGAAAACTGGTACCCCAACAGGGCTCCGGGGGGAAAAAAAAACCTTTTGAGGAGGAACAAAACCTTAAAGGATTTTTTGGGGGGCCGAATCCAAAATTTCCCCCTTTGGAAAGCGAGGGTTTCCTACGGTGGGGTGGGGCTTGGTTGCTCCTTTAAAGGGGGGCCCAAGCCCCCCTGCCAAAGGCACCTTTTTTTCCCTAAAAAAGCACCCCAAAAAACAATTTATTTTAAATGGGGGGTTTCCAAACAGAAAAACCCACCTCGGCCCCCCAGAAAATTTTCCTTTCCCACCAAAAAAATTTTTTATGGGGGGGAAAAAAAATCTCGGGTGGGCCTAAAAAAAATCCCGGTTTGCCTCATTTTCACACTCCCATTGAGGGAAGTTTTAATAGCAAAATTTGGAAAAAAGGGGGGAAACCATTCAAAAATTTGAAAACTTTCAAAAAAACCCGATACCAAAGTTTTTTGAGGGGAATCCAAAGGAAATCAAAGTTTTTGTTATGTACTTTTCAGTTCCTTTTTTTTGGTTTGGCCCTCCAATAGAAAAAAGGAGGGGCATTTGGGGTTTTTTTGTCTTGCTAAAACCCGGATGGGTGCCTGGTAAAGTCCCTAAAAAAGGTTTGACAAAAAATAAATGATGGCCCGTTTAAAAAAAGGTTGGTAAAGAATGGAGAACAAACCACCCAACAGGAAACCCAAAAATTTTTTTTCTAGGACTGAGAGTCCCCAATTTTTGGGGTTTCGGAAAACCTGTTCCCCCGGCCAAAACCCATAAAAACATAATGGTTTTTTAAAGGGCCGCTTAAAGCCCCCCACCCCCAAAGGGAAAATTCTGTCATTCTTTTTAAAAGGGGGGCCCCCACCCAAAAATGGGGAAAAAGTTAAATTTTTGGGGGACAATTAAAAAACAAACCCCAAAGGGTAAGCCAAAATTAAAAAAAGGGAAGTTCGTCCAGGGTTTTGGAAATTAAACCCGGAATTTTTTTAATTTTTTGGGTAAAAAGCTTTTGGGTTCCTTTTGAACCCTAATTTCCCCCGAAAAAAAACCCCCCAATTTACTTTGTGCGGAAAAATTTTTCAAACCCCCTCAAAATTCTGTCGCAAGTTTTGCCAAAAGGTTTTTAGCTTTGGGTGGCTTAGGGAAAAATGTTTTTCAGACGATATTCCAACAGGGTGATTCCGATAAAAAAGGGCCCCCACAACCGCCCCCCAATTTAAAAAAAGGGGGACTGGCCAGCGGGGGAATTTCCCAGTAATTTGCCTTTTTGGGGGTCCCCGGGGGAAAAAACAAAAAACGGGCCACCAAAAACGGCCAGGGGGAAAAACAAGTCCTAACTTACTTAAGAATTAAATTTTAATCCTTTTCACTTACTCGGGAAACCTTTTTTTTGGGCTAGTGAAAAGAAAAAAAATTACAGGGACCTTATAAAGGGTTATCCCCCCCGCCAGGGGAAAAATGGGGAAAGGACCCGAAAAATGTGGGAGAAAACCATAGGGGGTTCGGGTTTCAGGCGGGGGGGTTTTCCTCGGTGGGGGGTTGAGAAGTTTTTGGCGGATTTTGTGGATTTAAACCAAAATTTTAATTGGGGCCCCAAAAAACCATCACCCCCCCAAGAAAATGTGCTCCGGTGGTATTTGGGGCGGTCGTTCGTAGAAGGGTGGGCCTTGATTGTTAAAAAGGCCTCCCTTTAAATCTTTGAGGGGGGCTCCCCGCGGGGGGAAAAACCCATCCCGGGGGTTGATTACAAGGGGTTTCCATCAAGGTTTTAGAGGGTGAAACAAAGTCCCCCAGGGGAGTCCCCGGGGGGAAAGGGGGGGCGCCCCGAAACCGATTTTCCCCCGGTTTTTGGGGAATTTACAGGTTTTTGTCCCAAAAAAACTTTTGAGGCCAAAAGGGGGGAGGAAAGGAAAAGGAACTCCCCCCAAACCACAAGCCGGAACGGGAGCCAAGGGGAATTTTTCCCCGGCCCAACCCCAACGGAAGGGTTTTGGTAGGGCCGATAAGTAAAAAGGGGGATTTTGGGAGAAATCCCCTTTGGGGAACACCACAAAGCCCCCAATCCCCCCCGGAACCAAAAAAAACCCTTTAAAAACCAACCCAATTTTTTAAAACCCCCTTTAAAAACAAAATTTAAAAAAAAAAAAACCAAACAAAAAAAAAAAAAAAGAAAAACGGGCCCACCCCCCCCAAATTGAAAACCCCCCCGGGGAAAAAACAAACCGCCCCCCCGGGGAAATAAAACCACAAAACCCCAAGTAGATTTTTTTATTAATTTTGGTACCAAAAAAAAAAAAGGAAAAAAAATTTTACACCTTAAAAAAAAAGGGGACCCAACCCCCCCCAACAACCCCACAAAGCCATCCCCCAAAAAAAAAAAAAAAAACCCAAAAACCCCCAAACAAAAAAAAAAAAAAAAAAAGGGCAAACCCAAAAGGGCCGGGGGCCCGGATTTAAAAACCCCACTAAATTTTTTTTAAAAAAAATTTTTACCTTTTACCCCCCCCCCCCCCACCCAAAAAAAAAACCCCAAAAAAACCGGGGGGGAAAAAAAAAAACACTGGGAACAAAAAAAAAATCACAAAAGGGAAACCCCCAAAAACAAGGCAAAACAAACCCCCCCAAAAACCCCCAAAAAAAAGGATAAAAAAAAACAAATAATGATGATTTAATATATTTCTTTCATAACGGGGGTTCCCAGGGTTTTGGGTCACCACAAAAACAACCCGTAAACTTTGCCCGAATAGAACACTGACTCTAAGATGCCACCCCAGGTTGCTATGAAAGGGCTGATTGTTTTTTGAGTACCGAGTCATTGTCATGACTCTTAAAACCCGTGAAAAACTTATTTACCTAATGAAAGGGGACAGATGAAATACCTGCAGAATATCAGGTTGTGTTTTTGTAGCCCACGCGGGACATTTCTACCTTGACTCTGATCCCAAGCTAGGCCGCCGTAAAGGGCTAATTTGTGTTAGATATGGAGTCACTATCGGGCTCCGGGCCTCTTGATTGAAATTAATACCTTGAACAAACAATTTTTAAAAATTTTGCACTGTGAGTGAAATTGGTATAGTGCACGATTCGCGGGTTTCGGTTTTTGGGGAGGTTTTTCTTTGTTGGGTTTGGGGGAAAGGGTGTTAAAAAGGATATGAATATGTTGTCGTTTTCATATCGTTTTCCCGGGGAGGGGACGAAAGGTTTAACTTGACTGTAGGGAATGGGTTTTTTACGGGATGGTTACATCCTTTCCCCCATCGGGGCCGCAGTGGCCCACTTTTTTCTCTGGCAGAAGTTTGACCTATGGTTTATCCCATGGAGCCGGGGGTGGCAAAGTTATAAAGAGTTGCTTTTGGGGTAGGTTTTTTCTTTTTTTTTGGGATTAGATGAGGTGGATACATTTCCATCCCCATCTGGGGCCGCCCCCAGCTCAGATTATCCTCTGGCTTGTAACAACCAGGCGATTACCCCCAGTGGCCCGCCGTGACTAAGGTGTAGGGCATGAAATGGTGACTTGTGAATGAAAGGGTCTGGGGTTTTGGGAGCAAGATGGATGGGGGGTGTTGGGTTGTCGTAACCCCCTTTTTATCTGGCTATCGTTTGTCAATTTGGTTAAAATTTTTTCTTTTTTTTTTCTAGAACTAGGACAGGATTTTGATTTATTTTTTTTTTTATTTTATTTTATGTTTTTTTTTCAAGGTTATAATAGACACATATTAGTCAAATAATGCTCTCCTACGCCATCCGGGGTCCGGCGTCTTTTCTCACAGGTCGTAAACGTCCTATTCCCGTACTATTCATTAGTGTTGTGTCTCCCTGTTCGTAGAGTTTTTTTTCCTTTCCCTTAAAATGTATGGATCGCTGAATTAGTCAATTTCATTAGGTGAAATTCTAGTTCCCGGGGTGCTCCTGATGGTTTTGAGTACTTGTTTTGTGGGTTTGTAGTCTATCTGTGGGTGTTTGGCTCCGTAGCTCCATACGCCATTGTACAGAAAAATGGGTTTTATCATGGATTTGTAAAACAGTTTTTGTGTAATGTTTAGTTCCCCCCTTTTGAAAAGAGCTACAATTGAACATATATCCAGGGTTTTTTTTTCTCGTCTCCTCTATGGACTTCTCCGGGTTAGTTCAGTCTATTGATGCCTAAATTTTTTTAAAATTTTTTTTAACGGTATTTCTGTGTCGAATAAAGTATTTGGGGGCTGGGATTGTTTGTTCCCGGCTAAAAATCAAACGCTGATTTTGTGGGTTAACTTTTATCCCCAATCGTGAACCAAATTTGTAATTCTATAAGACCTCTGCTTTTTTAAACGAAAAATTTTATGTTTTTATAAGGGAGGCCATGGGTCGTCCGCAAAGAGTCGACTTTACTTGGGATGGTAAATTTTGAAATATATACATAAAGGTGTGGTGCTAGGGGTGCAGACCCTTTGGGGGCACCTCAGCCTTATGTCTTTTACGGGATTTTGTTCCCGCCCAATACCTGAAACTTCCTTGGGCAAGGAACGGGCGAAAATGGGGAATCCTTTTGGGGGTAGTTAATTTAATTAGTTTTTTTTAGCCCCATAGCCAGACTCTGTCGAATTTTTTTTTAAAACGTCTAAAAATTTTTCTAGGGTGTTTTTTTTCTTAAAAATGTTTTTGTGGCGTCCTCAATTTTAAATTTTTAGTGGGGGGTGAATTCGATGTTTTTTCCTAAAACCCAAATTTGGATTTTTGGGAATCTCATTTTTTTCGCTAAATTTGTCTATCCTTTTTAGAACTATTTTAAAATAGTTTGCTCATATGGGGAGGAGACAATGGCCCTTTCGTTCTGGGGGGAAACTTTGGGTCCCTTCCGGGTTTAGAAGAGTTATTACTGTCGCTAGTTCCATACCGGGGAAGTGCAGAGGTAAGTAGGCGTTGAATATTTCAGTAGCGTGGAAAGCCCTCGTGGGGTTCTGTAGTTTTCATTTGATAGTCTGTCGGGCCTGCCTTTATATTTGGGAGTTGTTTCATTGGTAGTTTAATTCATCTATTTTTATTAAGTCCCCCGTGAACTATTGGGTCTAAATGGGTTTTCCCCCTACGATCTCTGTGGCGCCCTGACAAAAGTCTGCGTCTCTCGGGTTTTTTTGGTTAAACTTTTTTCTCCGATCAGGGCTAGGGCCTCCGCTTTCTCTAGCTTGTATGGGCCAACCGGTCCCCGTGTTAGCTGGTATCGACCGTTTGTTGCCTGTTTTTTTTACTGTTTTGGCTTTCCAGACTTTAGGGGGGTCCATGCACGTCAGTGATGTATGGTTCCATTGTTGTATTTTAATTTTAACGTACGTCTTACTTGGCCGGGGGTCTATTGTGGGCTTTCTGTGTTTGGGTGTTCTGTATTTTGCCATTCTCCCCTTCCCTCCGTTTCTGGCGACAAAAGTCGAGGTCTGGGTGGGGCGCTAAATCGTTTTTTCCCTGTTCATTGCGGTTTGGCCCGTATCTTTTTGTACTGTGCTTGTAAAGATTTTTGGATTATTGTCTGCTTTTTCGGGGCGAGACTTTTTTCGCAAGGTTTTTTTTAAACCCCCTTCCCCCAGTTGTTGTAGTTTTTTAAGTTTTTTAATTTTTTATCTTATTTTCTGTTTTGTTGTGATCTCACACATAAAGGGTTTGGGCCTGGTCAAGTCTTTGAGAACATGAGCCTTCCGGGTACCCCATATTGTTTCAAGACCACGTCTATTATGTCGGGGGTTTTGGGGGTGGGGGGTAAAAAATGTGGGTCGCCAGCCCGACTAAACCTTACCTTTTATGTCCGGTAAAACGTTTGTAGCTCCTTTCCCTATTGGTCAGTTGGGCTATTCCAGTTCAGGGTTACTATTCAGCCCCCTGATAAGAATACTTGTCGAAGTTGTAAGTTCGCTAGGTCGCTCGTAAAAATGCTGGTCGGGGGTTTAAAATGGCCGCGATCAGAAAACCTCCGCTCTTTGATTTATTTTTTTGCGTTGCTTCTATATTCTGTAAGGTTTAAAAAGATGCTGGTAGGGGAATATTTCTTGATGAAAATTTGCTTTTTCCCCCGCCGCTTTCCCGGGCTTCGTTCTGTATGAGGGGAAACCAAAAAAGTTAACCTCTTTTTTTTGGTTTAGAGTGTTTCGTTGATTACCCCTAGTCTTTTCCATATTTTTTAAAAAGTTCTTCAGTTAAAGACCTGGTCTTTATCCCTTCGCTTCCATAAAAAACACGTAAGTGCCTTTCCACCTTGTCTTGTCTATCATCCTCGTTTACAAAGTAGTCGGTCACTCCCTCTATCATTATAAACTTTTTCTCTGTTTTCTTTTTTTTTGTCTGATCTATTGAGGTAGGGTTTTAAAGTGGTTATGATTTTAATAATTTTTAAAAATTTTTGAGTAGTCAATGGGGTCTTTTATGCAAAAAACCGTTGACCCGGCTTCTGTTGGGGGGGAATTTGGTCTGTTTTTGCCTGCACTCCCGGGGCTGGGATCGGTGCATTTTGGCCGCCTCAGGGAGGGGGGGGGGGTTTGCAAGGTTTCTCCCGCTTTGGGGGTACTCGGTGTTGGGGGGTGGGGGCAGGTTCGGGTCAAAGGCTCCCACTGGTTGTCTTTGGTATTTGGTAGACTTCTTCTTTTTTTTTAAGTTTATTTCACGGGGGCACTTACTGTAGTTTGCCTGTGGTTCCCATACAGTTTAGGGGCATCGGGCGGGAGGGGTGGCTCTTTTTTTGGGCAGTCTTTGTATGTCTTTTTAAAAAACTTAGCACCGGGGTTGATTTGACATTTGTTTTTAGTAGGGCCGACTTTGGCATTTAGGCATTTACGCTGTTTTAAGTGGGGGAAATGTAGGGTTCGATTCTAACTTTGGGTATGGTTGATGGACAAAACTTGAAATAAGTTATGTCTGTCCCTTTTTTGCAAGGGGTCATTTGGGAAAATAGGGAGAAGTGTTTAGGGGGCCGGTTTTGTTGTCCCAGCCGACTCTTGGAAAAATTTGTCTCCGTCAGCACTGGAATCCATTCTTTAAATTCTGCTTCTGGGGTCAGGGTAGCCATTTGGGAGGGACTCCTTGCTACAACTTAACTGTTTTTCCTTGGCACGGAAGTGGAAACTCCTTTTTTTGGTTCCTTCAGAAGTGTTTAATGGTCGTAGCCTGCGGGGTGGTGTAATTTTCATCCTTTTTTATGTACTGATTTTAATGCCCTTTTCCACTCTTTTGCAACCTTGGTTATTAAAGCGATTTTTGTGCCCCCTAGTGCCTTTTTGAGGGGGTATGGGCCCCTTGTGTGGGGGGGGTGGTTTTTTTTTTTCTGTTTCTGGTCAACGGTGTGGGATAATGTTTTGGGGCCCTTTTCAGGGCTCAACTTGTTTTTTCAACTCTTTTTTCTTTTTTGTCTGGGGCTCTTGTGCGGTCTGAATTTCCTTTTTGTCCTATTTTTCGCCATCGTAAAGTTCCCTTCCGTCAGGTCGGCCCTTTTCTATTTTCGTAGAGGAGTATCCATGTCATTCGTTTTTTTTGGTCGGTTGGTGGGGGGGCGGCCTTTCGAGCCCGAAAAGGGCAGGCTAGGGGGCCATGTTGGAAGGGCTAAGAAAACCCTCCTCTTTGGCAGTGGGGGGATCTGAGGTTTGATTTTTGTCCCGAAGACAGACTCCGACTGCGGGGTATTTTTTGGCCCCCCCGGTCCGTTTTACGGCCTACTGGGCTTCGTTGCACCGTTAGGTACCCCACAAAATAACCACGACAATCTGTCTCATTTGTCTTGTCGTGATGGGGGATTTAGGGGTGTAACGCTAAAAAAAATTTGCTCGGTTTTTCCCTTTAAATAATGCAGGTTTGTTTTAAAAAAGACAGTACGGTTTGCCTTGAAAAAGGCGCTCAATACAATACCGGGGGTTCAAAAATCTCAAGAATACTCAACTAAAAACAACTGCGCCATTCCTGTTGCCCGACTAAACACTACTTGACATTATGCCACCCAGGTTGTCTTGAAAGGGCTGATTTTTTTGTTTAGACCGATCATTGTCATACTCTTAACCTCGCAAATGAACTTATTTACCTGAAAAATGGAACAGAAAAAATTTAGCCTCAGAATACACGGGTGTGTGATTTTGTCCCCGACACGGGACATTTCTCCCTTTGACTGTGATGCCAAGCTAGGCCCCCTGAAAGGGAAAATTTTTGGGTTTTCGAGTTGGATCACTGCGTGACCCGGGCCTCTTGAATGAATTAATACCTTGTACAAACATTGTATAATTATTACACTGTAGTGAGATTGGGGATAGGAACGATTGCCCTTGGTCTCGGATTTGGGGGGGATTTTTTTTTGTTGGATGTAGAAGGTGTTTTAAAAAAAGGTATATGAGTATATGTTTTTTTTTTCATAAGTCATTTCCGGGGAGGATCGAAAGTTTTAACTTAAATGTGGGGAAATTTGGGTTTGACCGGGGGAGGGTTACATATCCATTCCCCATCGGGGGCCCAAACAGGGGCCCCAGTTTTATTTCTGGCTAAAGATAAAAACAATCCAAAAGATCACCAGTTATATACCCTCCACTGCTGCCTGGCCTTGACCAATGGGGAAAACGGGGGGCTCCTTTTGGGTGGGGAAAAACCTAGAGACGTTCCATCACGCGGCCAATAGCGAGCACAGACACAGACACAGACAAAAGCATCCCCGATGTTTCCCAGAGGGGAGCAAGAGCAAGTTCCAACACGTCCCCGACCAATTGGCACACAGTGGTTCCAAAAATTTAAAAACGGGTTTGTCGGTTTCGCGAAGTTCGAAACAAAGAAACAAGATTACATAATATTAGAAATTTTTGGGGTAAAAAAGGGGGGAAAAAAATTGAGAAACCCACTAAGGGTTTTTTTTGAGTTACGTGCGGAGACACTACTCTATGGGGGGGTGGGGGACCTCCAAACCACTGTTGACCATCTCCTTTTCCGGCAGGGGTTTGGGGCGTCGATGGGACCCACCAGGGGCAATGGGACCCCCAGGGGCGATGCGTGTTCCCAACCCCTGGGAAAAAGGGTTGGGGGCACCGGAATCTAGCGAAAAGACTGCCCAGTTTTTCCGGGAAAGGGGGCCTTGTGGAGGGATATCCAGGGTCACATGAAATCTCTTTCCGGGGCATACCAAGGTGGCCCCACAATGACCTCAACAACCTCTGGGGAAAGCCTGCTCCTCCTCATAACTGTCCGCCAGGGACCCCAAGCGGGACACGCATAGTCGAGGATCGGCCACACTGCTTGACAGTGTCAGACCGTCCTTTTAGACAGGGCGCTACGCCGTTAAGCAGTGGCCAGGACTCCCCGCCTTTTTCCTCGCCTTGTTTTAGTCTTTCGTTGCAGTGTCGTCTCCAGGTCAGTTTTGTGTCCCCGAATCCATTTTTTAACACTGTCCCCCATCTGATCTGTTTTCCGAACAGCCGGGGTGGAGCCCGGGCCCGTATACTTTCTTTTCCAGGGGAAGAGCATTTTTCAGTGCCTTCCCACGTTAATTCTTTTTTCTCCAGGGTTTTCACCCCCCTCCAAATGTGTCAGGTTGTCTGGAGTCGCCTCTCCCCACCTGCCCTCGCCACGACCCCCGCACTAAACCGTGGGCGCCGCATCAAGCCAACTCGGTCCCGGGGGGTTTTTGGAATGTCGTTCACTAGAACTGAAAACACGGGCCCACCCGGAACCATGCAGCACTCCACCCGGATCTTCTGACTTGGGAGGTGGCGTTCCCCAAAAGGGAGTGGAAAAGGTGCGATGGAAAGATAAATTGAACAACCTTAACTAGGTAAAGGGGAGGTTTAGGAGAGGAGTTTGAAAAGGGACCCTCGTGCCAAACACGGGCGAAGGGCCTTTGCCCCCTCCCCAAAAAAGACAGCACCATCAGCCCCGTTGATGTTGAAGTTCCTCGTAACCTGTTCCCCCCAGCCGGAAAAAATTGAGAGACTAGCGTGTCCCCCCCGAAAGCCGAACTGTTCCCCACCAAGATGCCCCCCTCGGAACATGTCGGGGCGTCTCGTCATTTTTAGTCTCTCGAACAACTTGCCAACAGTCGAGCAATGATCGGTCGGTAGACGAAGCTAGGGCCGGGTCCTTTCCCGGTTATGAAAACAAGGACGGCATGCTTCCCCGGGGCCGGGGAAATGACTCAGGAACAGGGCGGCGTTGAAAACTCCACAAGGAAGTTAAAACCCTCCAAGGGCAGCTTTCTAGGACCGCTTTCTGATACCGTGGGTCCGGGGGGCCCTTTTTTTTGTCTTAGACCTACGCCCGTACATTTCTGTCACCTCCGTGGGGGTTCGGGTTTATCCAAGGGTCTGTACGAGACCGCGCTGAGACCTCCCACGTGCGCAACTGCACTGGGGCTACGGTTGTCATGTACAAATTTCGCCTCTAAGTGCCAGCGAGAGCATCGGGCCCTTCCCCTGGTCGGAGTTGGCCACCCCGTTGCGATCACAATGGCGGCCTTGGGGGCGGGACCCCCATCAAGTTCCCCGCATTTGCCAAAAGGGCCGTCCTGCAAAAGCAAGGGTCTCAATCTTGTCCTCCCCAAAACCCGTTTTCCGGGATTTTCGACCATCCCCGAACCGCATGGACTTTTCGGCTCCAGTTGGGCCCTTGTCTACCGGGGCCCCAGATTTTCCAAGCCTTCCTCAGCCGATTTTTCACCAGACGTGCCTGAGGGAAAAATCGGGGAAAGAACCTGGGCCCTCTTGGGACGGGGCCTCGGCGTCGAAGCTTCGAGCGACCCCTTGATGGCGGAAGTTAGAACCCGCACCGCATCAATTTTTCCCCGCTGTTTGAAAGGTAGGGTGGGTCCCAACCCCTCTTCAACACATTCGTAAACCTGTCCCTCATGTGCTTTTGGGCGGGTTTTTCGGGGGCTATAAAGACCGCGCCGTCCAGGTTCACGAGAAGGGTTTTTTGGGTCCCTCCCCAGCAGCTAGAGACCCTTTAGCACTAACCGCCTTTTATCCCCCTGGAGAAACAAGTCTAGGGGTCCGGGAATAGCCGGGGATTGAAAGGGAATGGGGAGGGGGGGGAGCCCGGCAGCCACCAGGGCCCGGGGAAAATAACGTCCCCCGGAGCAATCCCCCGCAGCGCAAAAACCTAGAGCCCCAGAAAAGGGTCTTAGCGTTTTAAGTCACCACCGATTAAAACAGCGTGGTACCTCGAAGCAGCACCTCCAGTCAGCCCTCGGGCCTGTCGAACCGTGGTAGGGGGGGAAGTAGATAAAAAAACGCACTGGCCAATCGAGTCACCATTGGGTAGCCTGCTTCCCTGTGTTTGGGGGGGAGGGAAATGAGACACGTGGGGCAAGGCCCCTTTTGGCCAAACCGCCGTCCCACCCCTTCCCACACCCCCGCTCGGGCACTACATGGCAATAAATCTGCTAACGAGATCCCATTGCGGAGCGCAAGTGGGTTTTTCCCACAGCATTACAAAACGACACGAGCTTTTCCCAAAAAACTTTCAAGCTCACCTCTTCCCCGCACTTTTCCCTTGGGGGTTCCCAAATCGACCGTGAGCCCTTCAGCACTGGGGGTCCTCTATTCGGGGGCACGCCTGAAACCAGTAGAGGGGATGTCTCCATGACCAGGTGGGCCCCGGTTACCCCTCGGGGAAATTCGGACCTTCCTCAAGAGACTCGATGAAAAATCCCCATGGGTCCATCCCGGAAACCCTTGGTAGCTCAAGCAAAATTTGGGCTTTGCAGCTCACCTCGCAGGTCCCGGGCCTGGGTGGAGGGGATCTCCTTTGAACACACCTGGCAATGTTTTACCTGGCTTTGGGGTTGGGGCTGGAGTCACTTTCGCCCCCGTCCCGCAACGGCCCCGAGGGGTTTTGGCCTTTTACTTGGCCCCCCGCCCCCTTCTTTAGGGGTTGGAGCCCCACATTCCCCCCGCCCGCAAAGGGCTTTTCGTGGGACGCCCCGCCACGCCGGGAAGGGGGCCTGAGCATCAGGCACCGGGGGAGATCGCTCTCTCCGGCACCCGCCCCTCTCGTGTCACCACCACGAACCCCCCACCAGGGTTTGCGCGGCAATCCCCCCCCACATACCAAAAAGGGAAAAATTCTTGCACGAACCGGGGTGCCGGGGACTTGTACTTTTCCACCCGACGCGGACCCCCAAGGAAAGATTAGGAATACAGCCTTGCGGTGTGCTCCCCGGCTCAGGAGACAAAGAAGTTCGCAACCGCTGCCTTTCTCCTCTTCAGATCCCGCTTCCCTTGGAAGCTCTGTGTGACGGATTTCACGGGAAACCCATCTCCCACTACTCCTCCTGGTGTCGTCAGGGGGTTTTTCCGTGTCAGGGCCCTTCACCACAACCCGACCAAAACGCTCCCGTCCCAGCTCGAGACCAATGCTGGATCCCCAAGCTCGGGAAAACTTCTGGAGGGCGCTGTAAATCTTTCCCCCGACCCGCACTGGGAGGCGCACCCGGTCCCCGGCGCCTGACCCCCTCCACAGGGTCTCGAACCTTGGACCGGGGCCCTCGCCAACTGGGGGTACCCTCCACACACACAATATGAGGGGGGGATCTTCCCCTTTGCTTTGCCACCGGCCCCGAGCCACTAGACCAGCTGGGGGAGACCGGCTACGTTGTTACCCCGAGGTTTCCGCCGCTTCCCCCCTTTACCCAGCCTGGCGCACCCTGGCCCGGGCCCCCCGCTGGCCTCGCTCCAACACCAAGCGCCGCCTAAATAGTTTGGGTTCCCCCCACAGCTTTCCTGTGTTTGCCGGGCCTTTCCCCCCTTTGGCGGGGTTTTACGGGCCGAAAACCTCGACTCATCATCGGGCCCGGCTCACTCTCGCGCATTAACGGGGGGTCTTTTCAATAGCGAGCGCTGGCACTGTGTGTGTGGAGTCGTCACGGCGGCCAGTAAACATGGTGTGAAGGGGGGGGGGGTGGTTCCGGCAGTAAGAGGGAGGGGGCGCTGCCAAGCAAATGCGGAGAAAATACTAGGGCAACGAACAGTGAGGGACATCAAACCCCCATACGGGTTCGTACTTGCACACGGGGTGATCCCCGGCTACATAAATTTACATCAACAAATTATTTACATTTCATTCTAAGGGGGTTTTTAATAATAATTTTAACATCGATTTTATTCAATAGTTTTGATGGGCACAAAAAAAAAAAAAGTTAAATATGACAAATAATTAAAAATAACGATAAAAAACTACGGCCCTTTTTGGGGGAACAATTACATGGAATAAGACGGCCCCTTTTTTAAGCCACCTTTGACATGTTTTCTGAGTGGGGTAATCACAGACGTGTGTTTTTCGTCCGACACTGAGTTGTGGAACACCACCATGATGTTCACGCACCATTTGGGGTTTGTAGCCCCGCACCATAAATTTACGCACGCACTGTGTTTGGGGGGGCCACGACCCAGAGTTCACGTCCGCACTGGGTTGGGGGGGGGCCAAGACCCCTGAGTTTACGCACGCACTGATTACGTTCTCACACTGTGGGTGACCACGCATTGGTTTACGCCCCCCCCCTTGGGTGCCTGTGCCCGGACTTGGCCTCACTCGTCTTGGGAGTGGGGGGCTCGAATCGGTACTCCATTCTGCCTACTTGAGGAGGAGGGGGCCAGCCCCTTTGGGGGCCTCAGTGTTAGTGGGCTCGGGTCCACTGTTGGGGCGTTCTCGTAGCTGTTGCTTTTCCGATAATCCACTGGAGGGGCGGGACGCACTTTCCCTGTGATTTTTTTTGATCGCCCCTTAGGGTGGAAAACCCCGTAGACCCCCCTCTTCGTTTCTCCCCGGGTAGGGTCCTTCCCCATTTGGGGGCAAAACCGGCGAGTAGGGCCCTTTTTTCGTTAGAGAGGGGTTGGGTTTCGGGCCCTACCAAAATCACCGTTTTGAAAGGGTTGGGGGGGACCGTGCTGGAGGGTGGGGGTACCCTTTTTTGGTAAAGGCTTTATGGGAATCACGCCTGTTCTTTTCTTTGGGGGTTTCCTTGGGGGGGGCTCGTTGTATTCCTGTTCTCGACCGGGTTTCAAACCTCCACTCCCCAGGATTTTATGAGTTCGGCCAAGTAGGAGTTCACAGGGAAATTCCCGTGGCTTCATTCTTGCGGGTCGTAGATTAAAGGTGATCAAAAGGGAGGTAGTACCCCTCCCGATGGTTTCCGAATTTGGAGAGGATTTTCCCCTTTTTAGTTCCTGTTTCCCCCTTCTGTGGGATTGGGCCCAGGTGAAGATTGGGTTGTGCAGCTTAGACATCCCCATTTGACAGGCGTTGCCCAGGGCCCGGGAATGAACGTGGCCATTGTCGGGCAGGAATGTTTTGGATATCCCCATCGCGGAAGAAATTTTTGTTCCGTCGCGAATTTTCTGTCTGCCTCTGTTGACTCATTGGGGAAAACTTCTAACCCCCTCTTGAGAAGAGATCCAATCACTAAGAGAACTTCTTTCCCCCGGGGACTTCGGGGTATGGCCCCCCTGAGGGCTAGGCCACCACTTTCCAGGGGGGTTGTGGGTTTACGGGTTTAGGGTTCTTTTTCCTTTGATACCCCTGGGCTTAAAGACAGGACAGAGCATGCATTGCGAACTAGTTGCAACTTTTCCCTTTGGAGGCCTTTCCCGGTGAGCCTCGCGAATGGGTCGTGTCGTCCGTCTGTCCCCCCGGGGCCCTGCTGGGGTGGGCATGGTTGTCCAAATGACCTGTTGCCTGTTTTGCGGAACGATAGTTTTCCATTCCTTTTCCCTTCCTTTCCGTCTCCAGATATCCTTCTTTAACATAATGTTCATTTCCAGAAACCCAGCATCGTTTTTTTTGGTGGGGGGTTTTTTTTAGGCTGCCAGAGCTTCCAATGGTTCACTAGAGTTTTGGGTGTTTTGCATCCTGCTTTGTTCTTCTTTACTAACTCATGTAGAGTTCCCTTTGGGGGGTTTTTGGTCAGTATGGGGCCTGGTTCGGGGGGTGCTAACCCTGTGACCGATGGGGGGATCCCGTCCCAGTCTTGATCGCTGAAATTGGGGTTCTCGCTGTGGGTTACGGACAAAGCATAGGGAGATCTTCATTTTTCCCGGGCAATGTTTTTAGGGAAAATTGGAACTCTTGGAGTAGGAGGCCCCTCCTTAGCTTGGTCCTTATCTTTCTCTGTTCAGTAGGAGAGCTTGGTTTCAGGCGTATATAAGGTTATCTTCTAGTAATGTCATTATCTCTTTATGGTCCGACAATACGAGAAATCCTGCTCGTTGCTAGGGACCGTTCTCGTAGGGTTAGCTTTTCGCGGCCAAGACTGTATTCCTTGCCCGATCATCTTCTTGGTACAGGGCTGCCCCTAGTCCAAACCTGCACGCGTTTGGGGTGAATGTTCGTATGGGTCTGGGCGGGGTTGAGGGGGTAGATCTCTGAATCTTCTTTAACCTGTGGACGGCTTTTTTCTTGGGGGTTCCATATCCACCGGGGTTTGGTTCTTAGAAGTTCGGTGGAGGTGCTGTTACTTCCGACATCTGGGGGCCCAAAATTTTCGAGCCATTGCAGAGGGCCCCGGGTTGTTTTTAGCTGTTTTCGGTTTCTTGGTGGGGGGGCTTCCCTGATTGCTTATCGTCTGTGGTTTGGGGGGGTTTTTCCGGGGTAGAAACGATATGGCCCAGGTACTCACTCCCTCTTGCCAAATGGGTTTGGCCAGAATTTTCAGGGGCAGTTGATGGGGCCAAATATTTCTAAAACCTTTCCAATGGGTGAGGTGCTCTCCCCATTCTTTGATAGATTTATCACGTCGTCTAGTAGGGGAAACAGAACTGGCCTGTGTACCCGCAACCTTCTTGGGCCCTAAGACCGAAGGTCTTGGGGCTCCATTTAACCCAAAAGGGTAAAATGTAAATTGCAAGGTTTCTCCATAGGGGTGGTGAAAGCAGTCAGCGGGTTTTTAATTGGGGGGAGGGGGAAACGCCAGTACCCTGATTTCATATCGAGGGGGGTAAATATTTTGCGTCTCCCCGATCTCGAAGGGGATATGTACGTTACGGCCGGTGGAGGACATCGTATGGGGTGTTCATTGTCGGAAATCAATGCAGAACGGGGGAGTTTTTTTTTTTCCTTTTTATCCACAATTACGATGGGGGAATTAATTCGGAGTTTCCATTTTCTATTTCCCCCTGGATTTCACTCCTGAACCTGGGCTTCAAATTAGCGCGCTCTTTGGGGGGGGAAACGTAAGTCGACCATAATCCCTTGATTATTCTTTAAGTGAATTTGATGATTGATCTGCGGGTTTCTTCGCAGAGGTCCCTTGGTTTTGAAAAATTTTCGGGTTGGGCCCAGTATCTGAAGTTGAATTGATAAACTATTGGGGCGTGTTGTCTGTTTGTCTTGAGGGAACCGGAGGGGGATCCTCTTGAACTTGCAATCCAATATAATATACGTTCCTGGTTTCCAACATCACTCGGCTGTTTTTCGTAGCCAGATTACCCCATGTTCTTTAACCCTGGTTTTCCCAAAAACACGGTTTTCGTACTCATCAAATACCAGGAACGTGACTTTAGTTGTAGCCTTCGCATCGTTATGGGTAGGTTACTGGCCCCGGGTGGGGAGGTGACTCCCAAACCCGGCTAGGTGGATGGGTGTGGGGAAGGAATTAAATTATTCAGGGGTTTTTTGGGTAAGTGTTGGTATTTAATAAAAAAGCAAGCCCCGGGATCTAAGAGGGCTATAAGGACCATGAGGATTTCACACAGAACCCTGGGGGGGTGGGTTGGGGTTTGAGGGTTGACCTGTTTAACTGGGGGCGGGGCCCGGTTTCTGTCTCCCCGAGCGGGGCCCCGTTGTCCCTCTGGCTTGCGTTTCCCGATCTGTCTTTTTCTGGGGAGCGTTGATTTTAAAAGGCATCCCCGGGGAAAAGGTACCCCCGGGGAGTGGGAAAAATTTTGGGGGCGTGGGTCAGCTCGTTTTGGGGTCTTGATGGAGCGTGTCGTCCATGCTGCCAGATTTTTTGGGCCCGGGCCTTCCAGAAACGCCTATTATACTTCTTCTAATTCTTGAGGGTGGGGGCTCCAGAAAAGTCTTAGTCCTGGCGGGGCCAAATTCAATTAACTTTTATTAACTCTCATGATGGGTTTGGGGACAACGTTGATGCAATCGTACCTTGTGTCAAGGAAATCTCGACGGGTTAGACTGTGCCTGTTTCCCATCCTACACTCCGCGTGGGAAAAGAGGGTTGTGGTGTACTGGCAAGTGGTCGTTGTCTTTGTTTGAATTCTTCCCCCAAATTGAAAAAAACTCGCCAAAAAAGCTTTCCCCCACTGAGCGGCGTTTTTAAGCTGCCCTTGGTAGTAGACCCTTCCAATGGTCTATTTTTAGCATTTTCCCGACTGAAAACCCCACAGCGTTGATAAAAGTATAGGGTCCCTTTACCTCGACCGTGAAAATCTGGAAAGTTGGGAGGGGAAGGCTTGAACATGGGGGTTGGTAGGGGGTAAACAATGTGCCGGTATGTGGGGCGCTGGCGCTTGAGAGGGGGTCGTTGGCATGGTGGCAACGGAAGAAGGGCCCCTCGGTCTCTAGGTTTATTTTTCCCCGCCCCAAAACTGTAATGTATATTGTCTACATCCTCACAGACAACTCTGGGGCCCTCTTGCCTTACAGGTTTAAACCCCTTTGGGAATATCGACTTCCAACGGTGTTTCATGCGGGGGTCAGCGGTAGGCTGGGTTTATTGAGTCACGTGGCTCGTCTTCCGCCAATTCAAAGGGGGATGAAGGGGTTTTTGGGATTTGTGCAGGTTTAAAAATTCGGTCCCCTCCGGTACCCAAAGGGGGGGACAACTTTTGACTCCTGGTCATTAAAACCATTTTGCCTTCTTGGTGAGGTCAACTTCTTTTTGGGGAGGGTTTTCTTTCGTTGGGGAGGTTTTTATTTGTTTGTGATTTTATCTTCTCCCGGGGAGGGAGCTTTTTCGGTGATTTCTTTGGTGAAGTCTCTTTTTTGGTAATTGTTTGGGGGCCACGGTTTTTTTCACTCCCGGAATGTTGGAGGTGTTTGGGGTCGGTTTTCGGCCCTTGGACATCCGTCCCCCTTTCTGATTGGGCCCCCCCCTTGGCGCCAGAACTTACCCCTTACGGTTCTTTGGGTAACTGGTTTGGCCCAGTCAAGCCAGTTTTTCTTGGCACCTTTAATTCCATGCTCGATCTCGCGGGGCCATGGGTTGGGGGAGGGAAGGGAATGAGGGGAAAAAAGTAGGCGGGGTTTTGGGGGGGTCAGGCGTGTAATGGGAATCCTCAGGCTGAAGGGGGGGAAAAAGGAGTTGTGGGGGTCGATGGTTGTGAGAGGGAAAGCAGGGAGGAGTTTGTTAATTCGGGTTGGCAGGAAATCTGCAGTGCTGTACCCGGGGTTGTTGACCACAGGTAATAGATTCTCTTTCATAACTATTTACACATCCTCTTGCAATTTTTGAATAATCGTCTTATAAATTGGGAAAAATAAAATCGGTACCGAAAACAGGTGAATTTTCAACATTTCTTATAAAAGCCTGTCTTTTCCCGACACTTTTCACTGATTAAAAAGTGTTAATTTTTTTTAAAACTATTTTTAGGTTAGTGATTTTGCAAACTAAACACAGATCTACAATAGGTTTACTTAAGGGGGGCACTCCAAACCGCATATCTAAAACTTTTACGATAACTCCTTAAAAAAATGGTATTATTATTAAAAAATTTGTAAATTTTTCTCCTATTAAATAAAGGTTATTTGTTAGAACAAAATTTATTTGGTTTTTGTAAAACCCAAACCATTAAAAAGATATAAAAATTGAACTTTAAAAGTTTTTTAAAAAAATTTTTATGATTTTTTTCTTCCAGGGTTACGCCCAAAAACCTTTCAAAAATTATTCTCTGTTTTCTAAAAAGATATCTCTTTGGGCTATTTCCTAAATTTTTTAATTTTTTAAAAAAAAATTAAAACTTATTTTAATTAATAATTTGAACAAGGGGCGTATTTAAAACTAAATTATTAATTGAAAAAAACTTTAAAAAATATTTAAAAAAAATTATATTTCACCTCCTTCATAATTTAATCCTTTTGACCTGAACATTTTTTTTAACCAGTGCACAAGGTTTTTTTATAGAAAGAATATCGTTGTTTTTAATTTAGTCTACCGGGTAGCGGGTATGTCTTTTTAACCTTTCCTCCACCACTCAACGACCCCTAACTCCCCCACAGTTCCTGAGGGGGGTTTTTTCAATTTTACGTCCAAATGGTTTTAAATAACATTATCATGAGAATATTTTAATTTTTTTTTTAAACCCAAAAAAGCAATACATTTTAAGAGTAATATTGATATATTAGTCCAGTGGGGAATTTTGTTGTGTTTAAAAATTTGTGATAGTTTCTTACAATTTTGCCAATTTTTACTAAGTAAACATTTGGGATTTTTGTGCTAGGGTCCAGCGTCCAATCCTCGCTCCCAAAAAACAGTTTTACTTAATGCCAAAACCCTTCACTTCACCCCTAAACAAAACGTGTTTAACACAACTTTTGAATGTGTTGGAAACCAGGCCCCCAATGGTTTGGATCTCACTTAAACTTTAGGCCCCATTTGATCCCCAACACGCACCATTGCACATTAGCGTAAGTTATTAAACCCGAACGATAGTAACAAAAATAATTAATTAAACAGTGCCCATGGGGAAACAAAAAATACCACCCTCTAAAGTACAAAAAATTTCCCAAACAAAAAAATGAAATGTTATTCCTAGGGAAGTTTAATTTAAAATTTTATCAAAACAAATAGAAACCCGTATTTAGATTAGCTAACAATATATCATCTTCACTCCTTAGTTTTAATATAATAATAATAATAAAAATAATATAATAATATAAATACATATTTTTTCATTTTTTAAAATTTTTATTAGAAATATTTAATATTTTTTTGTAAGAAAAAAAGTTTTCATAAATCACAAAAACTAATAAATATTTTTTAAAAAGATATTTTTTTCTAACATTATTTAATAGATCTAATCGTTGGGTCGCGAGGTAATTTTTTAGTACATTTTGGTTTGACGTACTGGAATTTTTGGGGCAAACTCAGCCACTGGGCCCAGGGCTTTCTTCCCAAGTGTTTACCAGCTCCCTTTCCCCAAATGCAAAACGCTTACTTTAAATATATTTCCTTACTCTACTCCGTTATTATAATTAAAATTGTAAAACACAGCTGAATAGTAGCAGGGGGCCGAATTAATGACAATTTGGTTTGCTTTAAACTCTTTTTTGAATTTTTTGAATTTTTATTGCGTGGGTAAGGAACGGTTTCCAACTGCAGTTTTATTTATTTTTTATTTTAAAGTGCGCTTTCTGAACCAAATGATTATATAACACAAGAATTTCTATGATGAATAAAAAGGGGTAACAATTTTGCCGGGAAGGTATTTTCCAAACCTTACAGGGTTATTTTTCATACCCAAATCGACATGGAACCGAGGGTTTTTCTTTCCCCCCCAAAAGAATTTGCTATGAATTGTTTTCAATTGAAAAAATCCTTTGACACCAGCGGGGTTTTTAACCCACGAACAAAGGGGCTTGAGGCGAGCACTTTTCTCCAGACCGGAAGTCAACCCAAACTGCTAAATTTTTATATGATTGAATACAAAGTATAAAAAAGCGCCAAAACCCAAAACCAAAAATTGTTCGGAAAGGGGAAAAAAATCTAACTAAAATCATTCATGGCTCCACTATAGCACGTAAATTAACAAGCTCATTTTTCTTCCACTGGGAACGGGGAATCAGGGGTTCAATTCGCACCGGGCATTCCGAGATATTTTTTCTGATGTTACTTTTAATTTAAATCAATACAGGGAAAATTTCACCTAATTCTACCTTTTAACACCCCCAACCATTAAGGAGTAAATTTGTATATTCCAAAACGGGTTTTAAACAAAGACTAAAAACTAAAGTCGAAGAACTTCGAGCAGGACTTTACAGGGTTTTTGTGCCATTATAGAGCCAGGAAAACCCTTTCCCAAAATACCAAAAAGTTTTTTTTGCTAACGTGTATGAATTTTTTTTAAAACTGGTAGTTCTTCTCATTCAAAAGAAAAAAAAAAAACAGAATCAACACAAAAACTTTAAAAACAAAAAACACCCAATCTGTTTCGATTTGAAAATAGTCAAATTAATAATACAATAGATATATTGGTTTGTTTATTTTTAAGTGATTCTTAAATACTTTATTTTCCCATAAAACTCATTAGGGAAAACAAAATTAAGTTTTATTTAAAAAAGTAAACAAAGATTTGGGGTAATTTTTTGGGGGTTAAATTAGTGAAACTTTTTTTAAAAGGCGGCTGGTTTCCATAAGCAAGGGATTTTTAAATAATATTGACTAATGTTAACATTTAGACTAATTCCATTTTTAATTTATTGTTTTACAAACTTGTGTGCATTTTTATGTTATTTGAAATATCAATTTTGTGTTGACAACTACAAATATGTTTTATGTTACATACTGTTTTTGTTTTGACAAATGATATGCATTTTTATTTATTTATTTTAAAAAAAATATTTTTTAAGCAAAGTTTTTTTTTTGACACTACATGAACGTCATTGTTAAAACGCTCGATTTATTTATCTGACCATAACATAATAACTGATAGCTAGACATTCTTTTGTGACTAAATATTATATTTTGTTTACTGGGGAGGGGAAAAGAGAATTTACTTATTTCAAATAATGGTTTAGGGTGAAATCATCTCACATGTATAATTTACTAGGAGACTGATCCATTCTTTGTAATATATCAAACTATTCAAATTAGGACGTTCAACATCCGGCTGCTAGCAGTTATATAATTCCTCCTTGCACAATACCAAGCTAACTATGGCAATCAAAATTTTAAAATTTTTCATGCTCAGCTTTCACTAGTAAATTTGAAATTTTAACACTTATCTTATTCTCTGGAGTAGTCCCACCACCTTTTCCCCAAATTTGAATTTCTACCGTAGAAAAAACGTCTTTCTTATTTGACTCCCTCCCCCATGTCATGGATCCTATTTTTTGAAATTCCTCATTTAGTAAATTTTCCTTGGCAAATGAGGTGGTCCTTTTAAAGATCTTCGAAATTTAAATTTTTCATCCTATCTCTAAGGGGCTTAGTTTTTTTCTGAATACACACATAAACTCCCTTTTGTTTTTTATATATCACTATCTTTAAAGTACAGCCCAGCTTTGCCCGGGAGAATAGTTTAGGTTGACTAAAATGATTAAAAAGGGTAAAAATTAAATCAAATCAATTTTTAAGGGTTATGTAATAAGTTAAAAATAATGTTTACGTATATAAAAGGTGTAATAAGGGAAAAGTGACGGACAGACAAACGGCATTGCGGAAACCATGTTTTTGGTTTCAGGTGGTCATGAAACGTTGACATTTAGCGAAATTTCAAGTTAGATTTTTTTGACAATCCCAATACTAGTAGATATAGATCGTTCCTTGTATTTATTTTTGTTATTTTTAAACAGTAAATAAGGTAGTTTTAATTCAATATTTATCTGGCTTTGGCCTTGCAGTACAATATATCGAATCTAGTATGAATTTGCTCTTTTTCAATAGGAAAATCAGGGTTATTTTAATGTGTAGAGCATTTATCTCTTTTGAAATATAATTCATAAACCTGGTTTTAAAAGGTATCTTATGCACTCGGGACATCTTTAATGCTTTTTTTTTTTAACAATCACATAATTAATGTATTTATAAAAATATTATTAAGTCTTGGGGGAGACCAATTCCCAGTTTTCCCTCTATTGGGTGTGCCACTGACATATATACATATATTGGGGATTATATATAAAGATAGACATACACACCACAAAGTATAAAAATACCCAAGAAAGAACAAACAGATAAATTCTGCATTAGTCTTTTTTGGTGGGATAGCTTCAATTTGAGGAACCAATCAAATTTTCTATTTTAATAGGCTGTCATTTATAAATTATAGGATTACATTATATCTATTAAAATAACTGAATATTTTGTTTTTGCTTAGAAACATTTTTGACGGTATTTTATCTTGTGATAAATTAATGGAAAACTATCACTTTATAATTATTTTCATGTAAATTAAAATGTATAGAACACCAAATCTTACATACTTTCTCATTTAGTAAAAAAACCAAGAGTTGGTTTACTTCCATTGTAGGGGCCTATATTACAATTAGGAAAACAAATTTTCATAATTTGTCGTCTGTAACCCATAAGGTATTGTCTATGCGGTGCACTGTACCATTTATTTATTTATTCAAACCTCTAAATACTTTAAGCAAGATTGATCCTGCTAATTATTGTCTTTAGGTGAAGTATAAATATAATTTGATCGTAAGAAGAGTAAATGACTGTCACAAACGTTAGTAAAACTACATTGATTTATTTATAGCTCCCAAATAATGTGATTTAAATCTTTAGCTTTTGATATGTATTATAAAATAGGCCCACCTTTAAAATAATAATTAAGTAAAATGCCCTAAACTTTGACGATAATTTTTTGTTATGTATTTGTTTGTATTTTTTAAACCTGCTCTTCTTACAAGAAAAAATTAGAGTATACCTGGGCCAAACGCATTGGAGAGTGGTTTTCACCTTTATTGTTATCACATTTATTTTTTTACATCCTCGTCAGAAGAATGTTGGTCCATTTCCAATAAACAATCCTTCTTAATTTAATTTATAATAAGTAAAATCCTTGTATATAATGTTAATGTAAAAATAAAATTGTTTTAATCCAAAGTAGTTTTAATTTGGTCTATTATAAATTATTATTAAACCAATTTAAAAGATTTACCCACATTTTAATTTTTTGAAACCCTTTTTTTTTAACAATTAACTTTCAATTAGAATTAGTTATTGTATTAATTAATGCAGAATATCAAGGTTTTTGGCCTACACCTTAATTAGAAATTTCAAATCTAATATGCTCTTATTGAGAATTAATAATATACTATATTATACATATTACACACTGAAAGAATGTTGAATGAAAACTACAGTAGCCCCATGGCCTCTTTGGTGCTGACTGACATCTCACAGCTGACTTTTGACAGTCAACATTTAGGTATATATAAATTTAAAATTTTGACTGTCAGAAAATGACAGCTGCTAAACACATGTTTTTGCAGATCAATAGGTTCGGCGTAGGGATACATAATTTGGTCTGGTAAATTTTCAAAGCCGTTAGCTGTCAGTCAGCACCAAAGAAGCCATGGGACTACTGTACTACAGCTATGTATATTTTGAGATAGAACCTAAACCCGGCCTTCCAAACATTAGCCGAGAAAAAAAGAAGAAACCAACTCTCTACTTTCTTTGTCTCGGAATCTATTTTTGTAAAGAATGTATACCTGCCAGTCAGTCAACCCTACAGGTGACGAAATGTCTACTATACACAAGCGAATTAACAGAGGGGAAATGAAATTGAAGTTCTCTACACGCACGAAGCGTAGCGGATTTGA
>JBCFYV010001179.1:0-56501 GCA_039000515.1 Timema cristinae | reverse complement strand
TTAATTTTTTTATTTTTTATCTTCTACCGCGTTTTACTACCTGTTCGGGTTATACGCTTTACGCAAATGTGTAATGGTAGGGTTTTTTGAGATAAAAGGGGCCTCGTTTAAAGGGGAAATCCAAACCCGGGGTGGAGGCCGGGTTTTTCCCCACACATTCAAAGTTGTAATCATAACGTCTTGCAAGTAATCATAACGTTTTGAAAGAGGTAAAGGGAAGGGTTAATAAGTTTAAAAAAAGAATAAAAAAACTTATTTAATTTGTAAAATTTGTGGCGGTGAAAACGTTGAAACTGAATGAGACGCCGCGCACCTCTGTTGCCTGCGCAGTTCGCCCCGACGCAGGTTATCGAATTAAATTTAAAAAACTATTTGCCCGGTCCTGTGCAGGTGAAATCCTGGCGGTTATGTAAACAAATTTTCAGTTATCCTAAAAGGGATCCTGAAATGCAAACTTTAAAGGGTTAAAACTGCCGTGTGCGTATCCATTGGCGTTTTAAAAAAAGGGGTTTAATTTTTTTGGGGGAAAAAAACCTCCCCTTTTTTTTTAAAATTTTCCCCGTCACTAAGACCGATTTATCATAAATTTTAAATTCGCTTTCCCCGTTTCAACTTTAGATTTAATAAGAAAAAAAACTACTTGGGTTGTCAGTGGTTAAAAAACGCGCTACTCTAAAACCTGACTGACTGCCAATTACGTGGAGATCGGGGGGTCGAATTTTGGGTTTTTGGGGTTTTTCCCTAAATGGTTTTACTCTCCCCCTACGCGCAATGTGGGTACTTATATAAAAATACATTGTTGGGCCAAGGGGGAAACGTGAAAACATGATGATGTGAATATTAATAGTGTTGGTTAAAAACCCCGGTAAATCTGTCGAAAAAGGTATTTCTTGCCGTTTTAAATAATAAATAATATTAACAAACTCTACTTTACTAAATATCAATAATTTTTTTCACCCATTTAGATTTTGAATGTAATTTTCCAATCAAAAAAAAATATTATTTGAGTCGTTTTAAAAAAAAGCAAATCTGTTAAGTTTTATTCATATTTTGACTTTTTTGATTTAATTTACCAATTCTGCAAAAAAATTTTTGAAATATTTTTTATAATATGTATGTATTCGATTGAGGTGAGAAAAACTTAAAACTATTAATGAAAAATAAATAAAATCTCCCGGGACTAGATTTAATTTCTGGTCTATTTTGATATTTTTAAAAAGCTGTACTTTTTAAATGTAAAAATGGGTCCAATTTTTTCCCCAAACTTTAGATTCATTCTTTTAATACTAGTACAACAAAAAACTTCTTTAAAATTTTTAATCTGTTTATAAAATGATTGAAAGGATCCATCCGTTTTTAATACTGTTTCTTATGTCGGACGTAAATATAATTCCCTTAATTTAAAACCCTTGGATTTAATGTGGCCTTTTTTATTTGGATTTAATAAGTTCACATAATTTTTTATTGTTTAAATGTTTTAAAAAATATGCCCAAGGTGTTTTAGTGTGTTTTTAAATATTAATTAAAACTTAATGCTAGTAATTAAGTTTAAATTTGCTTGATTTCTTTTTTTTAGACTTTATTTGGGTTTTTAAATACCTACACGATTTAGACAATAACTATCAAGTTTGGGTTTTTCCGTATTTAGGGACCCCCCTTTGGTACAGTATGTCAATTATAGTGTGTGTAGGAAATATTCTACATTTTTTACTTTGTATTATCCCGACTTAAATGCTTCTTTTGTTATTTTCTTACAATAAGTCACCTCCAAAGATTAGTGTAATTTTTTTCCGTGTAATTTTAAAGTTACTAATGATTTTAACAAAAAAAAATGTGGTAATCTTTTTATTAAATGCGAAAATTTTAAAATATTTCTTGATTCTTTTTTTTTTAGAAAACTTATTTAAAAAAAATAGTGAGGTATAAACTGGACAATCCAGTTTTGTTTCGGGTCTCTTGAAAATATAACGTATTGAAAAATTTTAAATTCCCTCAGTAAGTGCAGGTGAAGCGACCTAAAATATGTGCGTTTATAAACGGAAAAATGTTGATTTTTGATTGTATTTTTAGTGTGTGAAAATAAATATGAAAAAAAAAAAAGTTAAAAAAATCAGGGCTCGTAAACATCACTAAAAACAATGCAAAAAACGATGAAAGGTATTGTATTTTTTGCCTACAGTGTGATTCGTTCAAAGTGTGAAATTTAATTTTTAAGGCAGTTTATGGTACGGGGGTTTTGTCGGTCTGTGAAAGCCCCCGTGAGATTGAAAGCAAGGAATTTGTGTAAAATATTTTTACAATAAGTGAAAGGCCGTGAGATAGAATGCATGGGGCAATTTGTAGTCAGAAGGTGTTGAAAAACGTGTAAGCGCCGTGAGGTGCTGGAAAAGGGAAAATTTATGTAAGAGGTAATGGCGTTTGTTAAGGTCTGAACAGTGTATACATATACATGTACGCTATTTGGTCTAGGGGGGTAATTTTGTTTTGGGGAAGATACAAAAGACGGTTAAAAGGGGGAGTGGTCATGTTGGCCCCCTTTTGGGAATGTAAAATTTGTATTTTAAAAATATTTTTTTTTGACGTTCTTCCCAACCACCCTGGTTGTTAGCATATCTAAAAAATTACTTAAATTATTTGGAATGAGAATTTTTAAATTTGGGGGAAAAAGATCACTTTTGATTGAATGGATGTAGTAGCCCCATTTAGCAAAAACTCCCTTATTAGTATAAGGGATCTACCCAAAATCTAACCATTTAAGCGTTTTTGTCTTTGTAAGTGTGACCCCTTACACGACGTTATTTGACAAAAAAAAAATCTATTTTTAAATTTTTTCAAAATAGTTAAAACATCACTTCGTATTAAAAATGTGACGTAGCAATGTTGTTGATCAATTAGTCTCTAAAAGAAGATGGATGACGCGCTTCAGTGAAGAATGGTCTAAGGTTCTTTCTTTGTTGGACTGCGTTGCTGAAGACGGGGAATCGTATTCGTGTTGGTCAGGTATTTTTGGTGGTTTTTTTCCCTAAAGGTTTTCCTTTCCCCTTCCAGGAAATGATGGTAGATTATTTTAAAAAGTTTCTTTTCTCCTACCTTTTAGAATAAGTACTTTTATGCGTAAAATCTGAACAGGTAAGACGTAATGTTTAAAAAATAAATAAAAAATTTAAAATGCGGGGATGTAATTTTGTTTTTTGGGGCCTTAATACTTTTTTTTTTAAAGAGCTCTTGAATTTGGGGTTGGACTAAGTTTTCTCACTTCCTCGTCTTTTCCATCCTATTCCGAGGGAAAGGGGAAATTTTCTGTCCACGTGACGTCGGTTCGGGGTTTTGGTCGTTCTGCGAGGGGTTGAGGTTTAAAAAAAGGGGGGAGGATTGGGATTATGGTTAAGAAAAAAAAAGAGGAGCGGGGGGGGGGGTTTTTTGAGAAACCCCAATAAAAGAAAATATCTTGAGTAAAATTCCTTATAACATGGGATCATTTTTATTTCGCTTATTTTGCCTCTCTTTGTTGTTTCCATATAAAATTATCAAAATTTTTAAATTTTCCCGAAACCCCTGGGGGCCGCATGGTCAAACGCGTACTCTTGCAGTAGCTAGACTGCGATGAGGGGAGATTGAGGTTTAAATCTCGGTTGGAAGTACCAGGGGTGTTTTTAAAAAAGGGTTTTCCCACTTCCCCCCAAAAAAAATATGGAGAAACCCCCCAAAATAAAAACCATCCAATTTTTTTAAACCCCCTTGGTGTAATAACACATAAACAAAAACCAAAACATAAAAACAGTTCCAGAACTTAAGTTTTTTTTTTTAAATACAAAGACTTTAGAAAATTAAACCTTTTTTTTTTTTGCAAAAACACAATAAATCTTTTTTATTTGGTTATTTTAAGTTTTGGTTGTAGCAAAAGAAATAGCGTGATCACATGATTTGGCTTTTTAATCGAAAAGTAAATCTAAAAGCTTTCTTAGCCGTCAGTAAAAAGCCCCTTCTTAAAATTGGACTGAAGTCTATTCATCTTTGAAATAAAAAATCTGCTTTTTAAAGGAAATGGGAAAAAACAAAATTTTGGGAAAAATTATATTTTTTAAAATTTTTAAAATTCATTATGTTAAACCCTTTTTAAATCAAAAAATTATACCTCACTTAATTTAAAATTTAAAAATTTAATAATAATAATAAAAATAATAATTTGGAAAAAAACTTAATTTATTTTTTTTCATTGTTTTAAAATTTTTGATGGAAGTGTTTTCAATTAAATTCAATTTAATTGTCAACTTTAAATTTTTTCCAAAGATTTATAAGACTGTTTTTTAGAAACTTCGTAAAAAAATATATTATAGTTGAACGTTTGATACGGATAAATATATTTTAATGCAAAAAGTTTAAAAAAAAAAAATTTTGTATTTAAAAAAAAGGGACCCTGGCGGTGTAGGGGTAAAGGTGTCGGACTTCTTGCTGGCGGCCGGGGTTTGATCTCGGTCCCCGGGAAAGATTTTTTTCTGTTGCCAACCCTTCCTTCACCCTGACAGGAATCTTGGAATGTGGGGAAAGCCCGGCCTCCACCGTGGTTCGGTTCCCGTTTAAACTGTAGGTCCTCCATTTCATCTCACAATCCCACCATTACACATTTTGCGTAAGTGCGTAAAACCCCCGGCTAGTAAAAAGCGGTTTCTAATAATAATATAAAATAATAATATTTTAAAAAAATTTTTTTTTTTAACTAATCACTCTCGTTTACGAAATTTAAAAAAAAATAAAAATAGATTTAAATAAGTTTTTTTGGACATAATATTTTTAAATTCCGCCCACCCAAAAACGGGACATGATGAATAAAAAGCTTTGTTCGTTTACTATGGTAAATTTTTTTATGTGTTTCACAAAAATTCTTTTACCTCGACGCAAAAAATTTGGTACAATTTTTTTTTAAAACATATCTTAAAATCCCACCCCAAATAATTGGTTAAAATTTTTATTGTGGTAGGGTAATAAAAAGTAGGTCGTAAGAAATTGAACTTAATCCGATTGGTGGTCAAATGTTTGGGATCAAGGGCCCCACAACACTAATTTTAGTGATAAGGGTGGTTGGGGTCAAAATTTTGGTCAACAAAAAAGTAGGGCATTGCCCTCAAACAATTTATTATTTCCTAGACTTTAATTTAAACCTTAATAACCCTTATCTTGCATTGAACAAAAAAAAAAGAGTAATACGAATAGTTTTTCTACCCAATTCTAAATACATACCCCCTACAGCGGGGGGGCGTGTTGGTGTTTTTTGGCATCACCCGCCTGGTGGCGTGTTGGGTAAAAGCGCTTGTCGTGTTGAGCTCGATGTTGAGGAGGGAGATCGGGTTTGTATCCGTTTTGGGGAATGGGGTGATTTCTCTGAAAGGTTTTCCCTCCCCTTTCGCAAAATGCAGGTTCATTCCCCAATTCACCTTCCCAATTCCCAAACCACCAAAGTAATTGTACTTAAAACGTTTTACCCGAAGGGTAGTAAGACGTGGTGGTAAAAATTATTTATTATTTAGGTACTGAAAATGGCTTTTAAAAAAAAAGTTTTCTCTCAAATTGAGGTCACTTATTTAAATTATATTTTTCAAATTTTCTTTTTAGTATAAAAAAGCCAAAATTTTATGTAAATTTTATTGTTATGTCTGCTTCGGCGGCCCCTGTTTAAAAGCGCTCTTCGTGTTGGCTAGAGTGAAGAATGGGTTTGATCCTGTTGGTGCAATGTGGAGGTATTTCCTAAAAATTTTTACTACCATTTTTACGCAATGCAGTACATTTTCTCTAAATTAAGCCTTCCCCAAAAAAATTTTTTTTGATGTAATTTAAAAATGGGTCATACTTAAAGGGTAGTTAAAATGCTAAAAAAATTAATATTTTTGTCATTTTTAATTAAAAAGTGTTTATATTATGTATATGATTTATTATTAAAAATTTATTTTATATAATTTATTATTTATTCACTACCCCTCATTCTTTATATATTTACTTAAGGAAGTAATCACTAGGGAGAATTTATATTAAATGATATTCATTAAAACAACAATTAAAATACAGATTTTAACAAATTTATTCTAAAGAGTAAATTCGGGAAACACTTAACATTACTGAATTATTCGCAATATTTGTACAAGTCGTGTGTTTTTAATCGCAGTGACTCACGAAAAAAAAAATATCCTTCTTTTGGTTATGTAAAAAAAAATTTTTTTATCTAATAGTAAAAACCCGATAGGCTGTTAAAAAAAAAATAAAGAACGCAACATCATTTCTTCTTTTTTAACACCCCCCCCCCCCCATCCCTCTTCATCCACCCTCCCAAAAACGGAAGGTTTGCGAGTTAAAATTTCCCACGGGAAAAGAGTTTTTGTAAAACCCGCCCGGTTTTTGAAACATGTTTTTTAAAGAGTTTACCATCACCCCGGGAAATTGTGTTGATTCAACACACCCAGGAAAAGAGTTTATTCTTCTAGCTTTCTTTTTTAAAATGTTGAAAAATTTTAGGAAGAAAAATTTTTTTACTTAAAATCGAGGGGTTATAAATGTTTTTTTTTTTTTTATACCCCTTATAATCTTTTTGGGTTTAATATACATGAGTTGGTTTTTAAAAGAGGTAATAAAGGGGGAAAAAACCGCCTCGTTGGTAGTTGGCTAACGGCTTGGTGTTGGCTCGACTGCGAGGGCGGGGGGCAAGGTTCGAACTCGGGGGGTGAAATAGGGGGCGGTTTTTCCTAAATGGTTTTCACTCTCTCACGCAAATGCGGGGGTTTACTTTCCCCTAATTCATCCTTCCCAATTCCCAAATCCATTAACGTAATTAGTCTTAAAACGTATAACCCGAAACGGTGTAAAAACGCGGTGTAAATAATAAGGGGAAAAAAACCCCGTTTCGGTGAAAAGAAAGGTCTAAGGGATTGTTTGGACGCTGAGCCCAGGGAGATCCGAGTTCGGTCCCGGCCGGATTATATGGGGTGGGTTTTCCCCCCAAATGTTTAAAACTTGCCCCAAACCACGCAAGCATTGTCACTTGTCCAATTAACCGTTCTCTCCTTAAAACGTTTTCTGTGGTTTTTTATGGCCATCATGTTGTCTTGGAAATCCTCGCCCCGGTATCGGGTTGTGGGTTCAAAAACCCGCCATGGATCGGGGTTTTTGTTGTTTGTTATCAAGTGACAAAAAAACCGTAGCACAACTCCTTTGGTGTGAATTAAAACCGTCGGTCCCCTGACGTTTTGGAATGTGAAGAACCCCCGCAAGGGAAAGGAAAATAACCCTGCCAGAAAATTATTTTATTCTTTTGCTCTGATAGAAAATTCTGTATAAATGGCCCCTAAGAAAATGAATGTTAAATACCTCTAATAAATGTTAAATATGTGTGTAATCAAACCATCGATAAAAAAAATTACAAATCTTAAAAAAATAGTATTTAGAATAGCAGGCATTGTCCGTATTTGGGGCACGGAAATCAACGTCAAGTTTTATAAACCCGTTGAAATGCGGGCATTTTTATCTTAAATTAATCCCCCCCCACCTCCCAGCAAATTCAGGTCCTTATTCTCCTCGAATAATGTAATTTTTTTGGAATTCACCTAGTGTAAGTTTTTGGGGGGGAAAAAAAAAAATTAAAAAAGGTTGTCTCTTTCATTCCCGTATCTCTTAGGTTTAGTTTATTTGAAACCCCCCGGAGAAAGAAGTATTGTGATCGCAAAAAAAAAGTTACTCGGATTTTGAAAATTTATCGTTTTTGACCCAATGAAAAAAGGGAAAAAATGTTTTCCGATGTGTTACTGTTGTATCTTGGGCTAGAAAACCCCAAAAGATTTTTTCCCACCCCAATTGAAATTTGGTATCCTATTTTCTAGGTTTTCTTTAAAAGTTTTTTCAATATTTTATTCAGCCCTAAAATTAAGTGTAGTTAATGAGGACAGAAAAAAAAAGAAGAAAAAATTTTAATTTTTCGACACCGCAAATTTTTTTTTTAATTTAAATTTGATAAAAAAACTATTGTTTAAATACAAAAAAAATTATTTCTCTCATTTTTTCATTAAAATTAAATTTTGAAGTCTCTCACTAGCGTGAAATTTCCAATTTTTCTTTTTCCTCTGCAACTATTTGAAAAATTTAAAAAAAACTCTTCTTTTTAAATATTTTAATTGGATAATTTTTTATAAAACTATACTAACGTATACATTCCATTTAAAAGATCTTAAAGTTTTTAGTAAATCCCTTTTTTTAAGATAGAAAAAGAAAGTCTGTACCATTTATTTGATTTTTTTTGGGAATTTTGCTTCTTACTACCCGTTGGGGTTTTGTGAGTTGTCACAGAATTGCAAACATGGCGATCGGGCTCACTGATCGGGCCCCCTTTGATGGGCTGGATCTCGACTTCATGAAAACACGCGCACTCAAATCCATCAACATCAGCGGCTTATGACCGCCTTTTGGCTCGGGGCCCGATTAGAGCAAGACTCGGAAAATTTGAACATCAAGAGCGCAAACCCCTATGCGCCGAGGGTTTTGGGTTTTTTTCGAGGGGAAAAAACCATCCACCGGCGCGTGATTTGAAATTATCACGAGAATAATCGAGTTTTCTGTCGAAGCAACGTACCCCCCTCTCCTTCGTCCCAGTGTGTTTTCCCGCTTTTTGGAACCGTGATGACTTTGAAAAGTATAAAAAGGCTGGACTGTGTAGTGATGTCATATTTCTCTGCACTCGATTAGGGAGAAACTTGTCTTAGATTTAGACGTGGTCGTTGTTCATTTTTTCTAAATTATGTTTGGGTTAAAATTGTTCAAAATTTAAGTTTCACTTTAATAAAATAGGATTACTAATAGTATTTTTCTGAGACTGAGGATTTGCCTGTCAGCCATTATGGTTTTGCGCTAGCTTTTTTTTTTTGTACTTAAGTTGTGTCCCCCTCACGGACGGGGGGGAACTTTGTGGCGCCATCTTGGGGCGAAAAGGGAACTTTAGCATGTCCCCTCTTGGGGCCTAATTTTTTCTTTTTTAACGTGTAATTTTTTAAAATTTTGTTTTGCTTGCAAAAATTTTAAAGATTTGTTCGATTGTGATTCTTTTTAAATTGACTCAACTCGGGGGGGCGAGCCCGTCCCCCCAGCAATTTTTTTTGGTTTTAAATAAAATAATTAGATTGAAAAATTTTGTTGGGGATCTATTGAAAGGTTAGGTTTAGGAAAATTTTTTCTTGTCGCCCCTTGCAATGGAAAGTCTTTATAAAAATTCAAAATTATGTCTATGTGTGGGCATCGCCAGGTCGTGTTTGCCTATACCTATTACTTGTTTTTAACTTTCCTGCTAGGTTAGTCCCTTTGCGAGGGTCAATTTTTTATGATACGTTGGTATTAATCTTTTTTTTTCCCTTTAACGCCCTTGGGGGTCTTGCCCTTTATTTTTTGTTTACTTTGCCCTTTTTGGGCGTACTCGATTTCCTAGAGTGCCTGTCTTGTTGTCCTGTTGTTTTGTAGAAAAAATAAACTCTTTGTAATTACCCTACCTTTTATTTTTGAAATTTTGAACCTATCAATCATATAAAGGGGGGGGGTTACAGGGTTTTAGCATATGTCTCTTACGCTAATGTGCTAGGGAAAAGGAAGTTGGAAATTTAAACGGTATGTGTGTCCACATTTGCTGGGGGAGAGGGGGGGAAACTATTTGGTTAGCCCGCTTAGTCGCCGGGCCCTGAATTTTGGCTTTGGTTCCTCTTTACGGCGGAGAGCTAGCCTTAAAAATCCCAGTGTGGGAACCCTTCATATTGTCACGGGGAAAATTTGGCAAAAAAAAAGTAAAAATTTGGGAAAGTTTCCCCAGCTATAAAGTAAAATAAACTTCTCCTTCGGGATTGCGGGGTTTAAAATGTAAAATGATAAACTTCCGTGTAATTTTGGAAAAAAGCATTTCCGCCCACTTTTTGGGGCATGGTGAAAGGCGTCATCTGTTCTAGTTTATCTGTGACAACGAGGAAAATGGGTGGATTCCATCCGGACCCACTAGGGATTTTTTTTTAGAAATTTTTTATATTTTTTTTCCTTGCAAATGCGGGTTTTTTATCTCTAAAAAGATTCCTGTACCACAGGATGATTTTATTATCTGCCAAAACACCCCTGTAGCACAGTTCCCTATATTTCTACCTCAGGGCGCTCACTGACTGTAAACTCCTGTAGCACGGGTTTGCTATACATCTATCTCAGGGCGCTTTCATGAATACACTCTGCTTATTACTTAGTACCGGTATTACCCCGCTAATGGTTAGGTTTTGGGAAAATATTGAATTTAGAGGAAGGAACCACATTTTTTGGGGGGAAAGAGTAAAAACCCCAGTTCACAAACTAATATTTAAACCTCAATCTCCCCACCCTTGGCGTTTAGCTCAACAAAAAACTAGCGTGTTAGCAAAACTCCCACTGTGATGGGGGGGACGTTTTTTGAAAAGTTCGGCCATTGAAGTGGTGTAAAAAATAATAAAAAATTTTTAGGAGAAAAACGCTCCGAATATAACCATTGGGGATTTGGGTCCCCAATCTTAGGTCATTGAAAACCCCAGAAAGTGAGAAGATTTTTAATCGGAAAACTCACCAAAAATATTATTTTAAATAAAAATGTTTAAAAATTATCTGAAACTTTTAAACTTTCCCAAAATTTTTATTCGTTGTATGTTAAAAAATTATTTCTGTTTTTTTTTAATTTTAAAAAATTTAAAAAATAAAATTGGGCTTGCCCCTACATTACCCTAGCCCCTAAAAAAAAAACAAATATTTATGAGTTAAATTATATTTTTTTCCCCCATGATAAAAAAAAAAAAAAAAAAAAGTTCATGAAACGAATAAATTCACAAAAATGGGAAATAAAATTTTTTTTTGAAATGTATATAGCTTAATAAAAATGTATGCATTGTAGGTTGGGGGGAGGGGGGGTAGGTTCACAATTCATTCACCCAGTTCACCTCCCATAAAAGCCCCCTTCTACTCAAGCTTCCCCTTAAAATACTAAATGGGTTAGATTCTCGGGGGAAAGTTGATCAATTTTTTGTTTGTTTTCAAAAACTATCAACCATGAATATTTTGGGATTTTATTCTTCTTCTTTCTGTTGTTTTTATGGCACTAATTTTTTTTTTTATAAAAAAAATTTTTTTTAATACTCATTTAATGAATAAGGGGGGGAAAAAAGTTTTTTTAGAAATGAAGCTTTTTTTTATGGTTGTTTTTTAAAAGTAGAGAAAATGGATGGGGGTAAAAAAAAAGAGATAAGGAATGGGGTTTGGGGTTTTAGAGAAAAATTGCATTATTTTTTTAAGAAATTGGGTTAATCTTTTTTGTTAGATTTTTTTACAAAATAATTGGAATCCCCTTTTCCTTCCCCCCCCCCCCCCCCAAAAATTTTTAAACTTGTTTTTTCATTTGCTATAAAACAGGGCTATTTTGTTTGATAAAGGGGAAAATGCCCCATTCTTGCTTAATGCTGAATGATAGTTTGAAGTAAGCTTTTTTAAACCCTTTTTTTTGACAAATTTTATTTTGTATTAAATTTGGGTTTTTGTAGGTTTTTGATTTTTTAATTTTTTGATTGTTTATTTTAGTGTATATTATTTATTTTTAAATTTTTGGGTCTGTTTTGTGTTTTTGTAAAGTGTAAAGTAATTTGGAAGAATTACAGTCGTTTAAATTTAATATCCGTTTTTGGGGTGCGATCTTTGGATCGTTGTTGGGATGTCGAGAAATTAGGTGAGATGTCTTGTCGTTGTGTGGGATCCTAAAGTGGTTTGGGTAGACTTTGGGTCGTTATAGGGGATCGTTAGTTAGATCGTGGGGTCATTGGTTGGTTTTATGGGTGTTGGTTGTATCGTTGGGTCTTTGGGGTTTTAGAGTGTTGGGTTTGTTTAGAGGGGTCAAAGGGATTAGAAAGGGGGGTTGGGTTGCCCCCTTTAGTCATCGATTCAATTCTTGTGGTTTAGTCTCTAATTATTTACTTTTTTATTGGAGATATATTTGACCTATGTCCCTTTTGAACAACTATACCCTTAAGTAATATTTTAAAATCTTTAAAAAAATGGAATGTAAACAGCATTGAATGTGTTGAAAATGGGTTTTGATAATCGTTTTTTTAAAATCTAGCCCCCTTCCTCTTAAAAAAAGTTGTAAAGAATCCCGTTTAAAAAAAGCTTCAAATCATCCATGTCAAATAAAAAAAAAACTGTTTTACTTTTTTTTTAAATCAGTCTACCTCACTGTATAGCTCCCTCCATCTTTTTATCCCCCCTCCTATTTTATTCATTCTCTCTCCCCATCCCTACCCCCCTCACCCCCCCCTTCACCCAACCCAACTTTCCCTTCAACACTTTTTTTTCCCCAAGACTATTATTATACTATCGATATTTTTTTGAGGAATAATTAAAATTTAAAAAATAAAATTAGCCTATGTTACTCGCTGATATTTCGTTTTTAATTGGTGAAATAAATTTTTAAAAACATCCCGTAGTTTTTGAGTTTATCTTACAAACAAAAAATCAAAACTTTTCTTTATAATTTATTGGACTTACATTGTTAAAAACTTTATTTAATATTTTGTTTTTAGTTTTATTTATTAAAAAAAAGTTATCTCCGAGCTGAACCCCCTGCTGGATTTTAAAAAAGGGGGGGTTTTCCTGTTTTTCCCTCTTTTTACGCACAAAATGGCAAATTTAACCTAAATTATTCTTTTTTTTCTTTAATTGTTGTTGGTTAAAACGATTATAACGTTGATGGGGGTAGTAAAAATAGTTTGGGGAAAAAAAAAGAAGCTTTTGAAAAAGAAAAAGGGTTTTAATTTAAAAAAAAATATCAGTGAAGAAATAAAAAATTGAATTTATTTTTCATTTTCGTTTCATAACCCCCTTTAATTTTTCATCAAGGTCGTAATTTTATTTATCTTGAAAATATTGGGAAGTGAACTACGTTACTGTTGAAATGTCAACATTTTCAAGCGAGGGTGAGGCAGTAAAATAGCGACCGCAGATGATGGAAACGGATAAAAAGCCTACCCCACTAATCAATCGGTTGACCACGGGGAGGGTAAAGTTTGGGTACGGCCCACCCCAAAGGGTGTCTTAAGGCGGTTTCACAAAAGTCATGTTTTTTTTTATAAAAAAAAAATACAAAAATATTTTTACATCTTATACATACACACATACATAAACATATACTAAAATCACAAAATTTTCATAAAAAATATAATACACATCATTCACAATATATAATATATAATGCTATACTTATAAATAACATGTCCCGATTTAGATGGGCTGTTCATCATCGCCCAGC
The DNA here is from genome assembly GCA_039000515.1 of Timema cristinae. Taxonomy (NCBI): domain Eukaryota; kingdom Metazoa; phylum Arthropoda; class Insecta; order Phasmatodea; family Timematidae; genus Timema; species Timema cristinae. The sequence continues at coordinate 43,186 of JBCFYV010001179.1, read as the reverse complement.
GCAAACTATCAAAGGTACAAGCATGAAAAATTTTGGACTGATATTTTTTTGTTATGTAGGCACCACTAAGAAAGGTTTTAGAAAAAATTCCCCCCCAAAGGGTCAAAAAGGGGATGATAATATGTATGAAAAAACCCTCATTTTAAAAATTTAAAAAACAAAAATTTTTTATTTGGTTATTGAGTAAACAAAAAATACGTGTTTCAGGAATTTTGCTAATTTTATTTAAAAGGGGTGAAAAAAAAGGGGGTGAAAGTTTTTATCGGACTTGCTTATTTTTGCTGAGGTCAGTTTGGTCATCACGTCGTAATATTTTTAAATTTAAACTGTAATTTCATATGTATATTTTCGTTTTGTATTAAAAACTTCACGCAACAAAGCGCGGGCAAAGCTATCTAGTATTAAAAATATATATTATGACATTTATTACGGGGTAGGCAAGAAACTGCTGTAGTTTATAAAACACTCGTACTTGATCCAACTCACTAACTTTCTCCACACTTACTATTTTCCCTTTGCTTTAACAACATTCATCAGAAGTTACTCTCTTTTATTTTTTTTAAAAATATTAATGTTTTTCTTTTTTTCACATTAGTCACAACATTTAAAACCCGTCTTAACGGCCACCCCTTCCTTTTGTCCACACATTCTTCTTTATTTGTTTTTCACTCGACCCCATATCCTTTAAAATGACCAAAACCAAAGTTAAACGTTCTTTCACATTTGACCCATTGGATTTAAATTTTAAGCCGCAATCTTGTATCATTCATTAAATTTGAGTTTTTAGTATTTCATTCCCAAACCCCATTTCCCCGCTTGATGTATTCCCGACAAACCCAGTTCATACCATAAAAAACAATTATTTTATAAAAAAAATGTTTGAATTTTGAACCACCCTTTTATGGAATGTGTCAGAGCTGCCCTCCTCAGCAGAGTGGACACGGGAAAAACTTTGTTTGTGGGGCCACGTGGGTCTGCCTCACTCCCGCGTTCTCCCAAAAAATAAAATAAAAAAAAAAATTTGTGTTTTTAACTATTACAATAGTTTGAACCAATATACAATTTTCGTCGTATAATTATCAGAAAGTCCCTAAAAGGGAATTACTTAATAATTAATGTTAGAAGCTGCGTTTAAAAAAAAAAATATAAGGGTTTATTTTCCCCCAACCCCTTTTTTAGATTGTATTTCCAAAAATAAAAGTATCTGTATAGGCTAAAGTACAAAGAACATCTTGCCAAGTTTGGTAAATGGTTAGTCATTCAAATTTTCCCCCAAAATATAAAAAACCCACGCGTGAAAAGGGGCGGTTTTTATTTTTACAACCCCTGAATGCATACTTGTTACTTTAAAAAAAACTTGTTTTTTTAAAAATTAAAAATTAAAAGAAAACATTAAAATATTTTTTCCCTTTTAATTAAAAAACCCCTCTGCTATTTTTGATTCCCCTTTTGGTATTTAATTTCAAAATTCCAAAAAAAAACAAATCGTTAATTATTTTGGGGGGGAAGGGGGGGGGGGGTTTAAGGTTGAATGTGCAAAAATTTCGCAAGGGCTTATGGTGTTTTTTTTTAATTTGTTTTAGAAGTTTTAAATTATTTTTTTCCCCTTCAATTCTTGTCAAAAAAAAAATAGAATTAATTTAGCATAAATTGGGTTTAAACGCGCTATCTGTGTTAACTAGACCCCCGTGTGGGGGGATCAAGGTTAGTCTTGGTCGGGTTAACTGAGGGTGTTTTTTTCCAAAAATTTTTTTATCCCCCCCCCACGAAAAGTGGGTAATACTATATACAATATTTTTCCTAGTACCAAAAAAATTTTTTTTAAATGTATAAAGGCTTTAGCCGAACATGTAGTTGTGGGGACACGGGGCTAAAGAAAACTAAATTTTGTTTAAATTTTTTCGGTTATTCCATTGGAAGTTTTTTTAAAATTAAAATTTTTTAAAACCCCAAATTAAGCCTTTTTTCAAATTTTAGCAGTGTGCTTCCTACCACAATCCTATCATAGTTCAACCCACTAGATCTTCTGAAATTTTCTACTTTAGGCCGAAATATATTATAAATTATTGGAAAAAAAAAGTCGCCACTAAGATCCGTATTTTTTTGACAGTTTTTGAAGAGAGAGATAGAGGGGATATAAAGAAGAGGACAGCAGGGAGAGCTGTTCTCTAGGTGGTAAGGGACCTGCTATGAAAATAGGAGTGCCCTTCAAGTATAAGGGAGTGTTGTACAGGCCGTATTTTATACCCCTTGTCACATATGCAGCAGAAATAAGGACATTGTTGAAAGAGAGACAAGCGAAGTACAGGTCATGGGAATGAAGTTTGTAAGGGCATGTTAGCTGTCACGAGGAGAAACAGGAGTAGGAATAAAGTTATCCAGGGAAAAAGTTGGGGTACAGGGAGTACATGAGATAGTAGAGGAAGTAAGACTGAGATGGTATGGTCATGTAATGAGAATGAAAAATGAGAGGATGCCAAATAAAATGTTGACGATGAATTATGTATAAAAAATACCATAAGAGAGGAAAGAAAGAGATGGGAGGAGCAAATAACCAAAAATATGCAAGCGAGAGGGGAGAATGGAATAAATTAAAAAGGAAGGATGTTTGGAAGGATAGAGGAAATTGAGCCCTTTTACTAAACTGACCTGGCCAAAATTTTGACACAGTTGATGATGATGATGATTTCTTGAAAAATCTACCATGGCCTCGTGGTATTTGAAAATGCATTTCTATATTAAGAGAGAAAAATATAGTTAAATGTGGTTATGTTTATGACAGATATCCAATAATTTTTTATACCATATTGAATTGTGGACCCCTTAATATAAATATTAGCTACGACACAACTATTTTTAATTATTTATTCCTTATGTTTTTTTAAATATATAAATCTCCCTTAAAAAAACATTCGAAATGTAAAAGGCTTAACCCAAACCATATACCCTTCTAATACAGCACAACTTATTTTTAACTAAAAAATATTGGCTAATGACATATGTCCTTTTACTGTGTGAAAAGCTTTTCAAAATTTAAATTTCAACTTTATTCTACTAAAGATAATAAATTACTAAAAAAATCATTAAAATTGTATCACTGTCTGAATGAACAGCGTAACCTTTCAAGGCTCGTAAGCTCATGAGTTTGATAATTTTTAAAATGGTTTTATTATTATAATTAATTATTCTTGTTTTCTTCCACAAAAGTGCATGTCATGGCCTCCATGAAACTGATAACGAGGAAGAGAGATAATATATTTATTTTACAAGGTGTAACAATTACATTGTAACAACACTCACCAACTCGGACAGACAACTGGGACAGCGATGTTAACGACTTACATGGTAAACAACACTCGCCAACTGGGACAGCCAACTGAGTCAACACGCGGCACTAGCTTGACCGGCGACCTACGCTCTCGCCAAATACATCGGACTGATGAAGGCGTGTCCGCGCCTGCCGGCAACGAGGCTCGACCACGTGTTCGGCCAGCAGAGAAGATGGATAGAAGAGTTCCGTTTCCGCCTTCGCCGAGCTTCGAGAAGGTGCTAGGTGTTCGATATGAGTCTCGAACCTCTCCTCCCCCTTGTTTGTAATGTTCTCCAACCTTCCTTTCCTTCGATCCGCCCCCCTTCTCTGAGAATTATATATCGTATAAATGCTAGCGGTACCGGGATCTCAGGTCACTTCTACCCCACCGGCTCGAGGATAAGAGGTGAGGGCAGCGACTGGGTTTCGGGGGATATTACTTTCCTACCAAAATTACTATTTCGGCGTCATGGGGGGAACTCTTTCTAAATTACTATTTGGACTTTGTTATTAACTTATGTTTATTTGAATATTGACTGTGCTACGCGCTTATCGCTGCTGGGAGTTAGACCGTCGCTTTCGCCACCACTTATATTCAGGGTCTGGGCCCTATTCAAATGTATTTCATACATTTGCCAATATTAGCTTTTAACCTGAGATTGTCAGGTCCTGGGTTCGAAACCCGGCTTATGTTATTTTCAAGTATAGCTGTTTCTGGACTCATCTTTGTTCGCCAAGTTAAACGCCTAGGGTTGTTAAGTTATTATTACCTTGTGGCCTTGTTTAATTGCTATGACGTCACGTTTGCTACGGGCGTCTGTAAGAAAGATATATATTTATACTAGGGTGGATAACTTAAACGCTAGAGTAACCAGTTTTAGGAACTGATCAATTTAACGAAGTAACCAAAGACCATGTCACTGAGATCCCGGACCGTTACCTTTGATGGATTTAATTGTAACGTGATTTGTTTTGAGGAGGTAACGTTTATGTTTACCTTTGATGTAATTGATTTCCGCGGTGGACGGAAAAGCGCGCTTCACGGGGTGTTGATTGTTTGCTCAGCTTGTTATTGTTCTTTTTTGACTAAATAAAATTGTTATGTTCATTCAGGTAACTCTTTACCTAATTTACTGCCTCTCTCACCTTATAGATATTAAGGGGGGGGTTGCAAAATGGTAGCAGAGCGTAGTTAATGTGGTTAATGTGGTTAATGTGGTTACATGGTTACATGGTTACGTGGTTACATGGTTACATGGTTGACATGGTTAACATGGTTAACAGTGGTTACATGATTGATGGTTACTGGTTAGTAATTATTGGCTTTATAATTTCGACGTTTATGTCTATATTGTGCTCTTGGTCCTTAGTTCATGCCTCGAACGACTATGGCTCTATAAAGTATGGGCTTGGAAAGATGCCGAGAAATTAAACAAAAAAGGGAAATATGCCAGAGGGTTATATTTTATGTAATACATTGTACTAATACCTATTTGTATCTTTTTTCATACTGTCATTGGCCATGGCTCCTCCGCTGAAACCAGGCGACAAGCCATCAACCAAACTGACGAGATCTGATGTCTACAGACTGAACCGTGAACAAACTCATCGCCGAGCTCCAAAATTGGTCCACCCCTACTCCACCCAACGCAACGGTGGGTGAGTTAAGGTCTATTTTATGCGAACTAGTGAGTGAGGTTGGGGAATCTCCGGCAGATTTTGGCATGGACACAGTTGCGAGTGGTGAACAACCGATGATGCCCTCCCCTCCCCCCGTCCTCCAAACGCCAGCGGTATCTGTTAAATGTCATAGTAAGGTCCTATTGGAAATATTAGGTCGCATTCCTGTGTGTAGTGGTCAGAACTACACGGAGTTATTTAACTTCTTGGTTGAAATTAGCCGGGCATCCCGCCTTAAACTTGTTAGTGAGCCCGAGTTTTTGACATTGTGTTTGTCCAAAACGTCGGGATTCTTAACCGAATTATTTTCCGGGGGTATTCAGGCAGGTTTATCAGTTAAGGCAGTAACTGACCAGATTCTTAATACGTTGTTACCTAGTAGAGTTAGACAGAAGTTATGCAGGGAGGTTGTGCATAGATTTCAGTTTCCTTGTGAAACTTTTAGGAACTTTGTTCTATCTATCACGGAGGCAGCTCGCGTACTCAATGCCGATCTTAAGGAGCCTGAACTTGTAAATATTATTTTGGAGAATGTGTCGCCGCTTACCAGGCGCCATTTTGTGTTCTCAAGTAAACCAACTTGTATACTTGATCTCTATGCCTTGGCTTCGCACGTTGAAGAGACTCTTCTATCAGAAGAGGAATATCTCAATGCGCATGCGCCTGAGGTTGTAAGCCGCGCGCAGTCGGGTTCAAATCCCGGAGCAAGTTCTCCTGTGCCGCTTATCGGCGCTCGTCCGCTCGGGAACCGTTCTAGGTACTTGGGGGGTAGTAACCCTGTGGGTGCTAACCAAGGGGGCCGCGGGCCTCGTGACATTTCTAGAGTTAGATGTTTCCGCTGCAATAGATTGGGGCACGTTCAGAGGGAGTGCAGGCAGGTAAACTATTAAGGCGCGCTCGCGACCGTGGTACGGCCGCGTCTGTAAGTTTTATGCCGCGGATTTTGAATCCCATGGTCAATGTTTGTATTGGTCCTGTGGGTGTTTAGGGTTATTTGATACTGGGGCGAGCAACTCCTTCATTAGTGAGAAACTTCTTGGTATTATTGGGGGCAAAGTTAATATTATGTGTGAAGATATTGGCCCGAAATCGTACACAGTTGCGAATGGGCAATGTTTAATGGTAGACCATAAGGTACGTCTCTCCATTAAAATTGACAGGTTTTCTTGGAAACGTTCCTTTTACGTAGTGCCGACCCTCCCGTTTGACATGATTTTGGGGAACGATTTTTTGTTTGAGACCAACGCTAGGTTGGATATGGGAAAACGTATAGTCTCCTTTAGTTTTGCGCCAGGGGAATTTGTCTCGTTTGCGACCGAGAAAAACGCCGCCATGCTTGTTTCCTTTGGATAGGGATAATGAGGCCATTCAAAGGGTAGTTAACCGGTTTTCTGATGTAATCACAGATAGGTGGGGGAAATGCGACATTCTCCCTTACGACATTGTTGCTCTTGACAACATCCCCGTACGGTCAGGGCCATACTCCTGCGCTCCTCCCAAAATGGAGATTTTTAGAGATCGATTTTCGACTTGGAAAAAAAAGGGGTCATTCGCCCGTCTAAATCACCTTATGCCAGCCCCGCTTTCATTATTCCCCGCAAGGGCAAGGGGCATCGCCTCATTGTTGACTACAGGAAACTTAATAAGAAACTTGTTTTCGATCCTTATCGATGCCTAGCCTAGAGTCGGCATTCCAACACCTTGGTAAAGCCAGGTATTACAGTCTCATTGATCTTAACGCTAGCTTCCTCCAATGCGCGCTCTCAGAGCCATCCAAGAAATTTACCGCCTTTGTAACTCCGTGGCAGGTTTATGAATTTAACCGCGTCCCGTTAGGCATTAGTTGCGGGGGACAAGCGCTTAGTAGAGTGTTAGATCATATTCTTGCCGACTTAAAATTTAAATTTGTTTTCAATTATCTCGATGATATATGCATTTATAGTAATTCACTTCAGGACCATTTGCGTCACGTAGAAACTGTGTTAGAACGTCTGCGCTCTGCTGGACTCACTGTTAATCCTGAAAAGGTTACATGGGCTAAGGAGTCTGTCCCGTATCTGGGATATGTTATTTCCCGGGGAAATTTGCTCGTTGACCCTGAGCGGGTCAAGCCTATTCTTGACTTCCCTACCCCGAAGAATTTAAAGGGAACTTCTAGGTTTTTGGGGATGTGCGCTTATTACGCCAGATTTATCCCCTCCTTCTCTGAGTTAGCTTACCCGCTAAACAGCCTTAAGAAAAAGGGAGCTGTATTTGCGTGGGGTCGGGAACAAAATGAGGCCTTTCTCGCCCTCAAACGGCACCTTGTCTCTCCGGCGGTATTGCGCATGCCCGACTTCTCCCTCCCTTTTATTTTACATGTTGATGCGTCGTCAATTGCCCTCGGCGCGGTGCTTTCGCAGCGAACCCCTGATGGATGTAGGCCGGTAGCGTTCGCCAGCAAGACCTTAAATGCTGCTGAAAAAAAGTACAGTACGTACGAAAAGGAATGCTTAGGTTGTGTTTTCGCAGTAGAAAAGTTCTCAGACTACCTAGAGCTTAGAAAGTTTGACCTGTATACAGACAACATGGCGCTGACCTGGCTATGGAACCACCCCAAACAGTTGGGTAAAATAGGCCGCTGGATCTGGAGGCTTTCTAGGTTTGACTTCACTACCCATCATGTCCCGGGTAAAGAGAATGTTGTAGCTGATGCGTTGTCGCGGATGGCAGAGGATCTTGACCCTGTAGGAGATGAAGCGGAGCGGGAACGCTAGGCGTGATTCACACCATCCCAGAATCTTTTATTTCAATTGGTGCTCATCAGGCCGAGGATGAATTTTGTAAACAGCTCGTAGATAGGATTAGAACTGGGGAAGTAGTTGGGAACTATCGCCTGCGCAAGGGTCTCTTAGTGACTAATATTAGGGGGAGACCCAAATACTATATTCCCGAGAAGCTCAGGCCTATGCTACTTAAGTACTTCCACGATTCTGTTTTGGGTGGGCATTGTGGGGTGCTCAAAACTGAGAGGAAAGTTTCCAAAGAGTTTTATTGGCCCAACTTGCCCAAGGACGTGAGGGAGTGGGTGCGCAAGTGTGAGGCCTGCCAAAGGGCCAAACCCTCACAAAACTCGAAATTTGGTTTTCATTCTGCTGACGTTGCCACACGCCCCTGGGAGAAAGTTTTTGTTGACTATGTTGGGCCCCTTACGCGTTCCTCCCAGGGCAACACGTCTATTTTGGTAGTGCTGGATGCATTTTCTAAATTTGTGGTGTTAATTCCCCTCAGGAACATGAAGGCGTCTACGACTGTGAATGCCTTATCTAGGCGGGTGTGGGGCGTTCTAGGAACCCCTAAGGTTGTGGTTAGTGACAATGGCCCCTGTTTCCGTTCGAAGGCTTTCAAAGACATGTGCTTCTCTTGGGGGTCAAACACGTGACCACCAGCCCATACTACCCCTCCCCCAACCACGTTGAGCGTTTTAATAGGAATTTAAATGTGGCGCTAACTATTTTCCACCACCAGGACCACTCTCATTGGGACAAGGACCTCGACTTTCTGAACGTCGCGTTCAACTCTGCGTACCACGAGTCAGTCGGAGCCACTCCTGCCTCGGTCTTCTTGAATAGGGATTTAAACCACCCCCTCTTAACTACGTGGGATGTTGACCCGCTCTTATCTGACGCCCATGACCGCCCCTTTGAAGAGAAGTGTGAACTCGCCTATAAAAATTTGTTAAAGTCTAGAAGGAAAGTAGCTGCTACTTACAATCGGGGACGTGTCCCCGTCCCGTTTAATGTGGGTGACAAAGCAGTTTGTAAATGCTTCCCCTTGAGCTCGGCGATGGACAAGACGTCGGCTAAGCTGGCATTCAAATGGAGTGGGCCATGGCACATCGACAAGTTCCTAACGCCCGTCTCAGTCCTACTAGTGGACATTGTGGACCCTTCTGTAACCCGCCGCGCCCACGTTAGCCACCTCAAGGCGGTGACGTAGTGAGTCCACGTCCTGTGCAAGAAGGCAGGACGTGTTATTGGTTAAGAATGGTTTATGTGTATATGGAGTAAAATTTAGGAATTATCATAGGTTATATAAGTATATAGTGTAAAGTTTAGGGTTTATCGTAGGTTATGTTTATTTGTTATATTGGACATTGATTCAAATCTTAGGGGTAGGCCTACCCGAACTTCTATATATATCTAATGGTTAGTGACTTATGTTTGAGTGTCACTCTGGGAACTTGGAAGAATCCATACGCGTGTGTGCGCGCGTACTATATGAAAAAGGAAGATGATGCAGTGCTTGCCCTTGTAGAACACTCTTGTTCCTGTTGTGTCTACTTGGAGGCATAGCCTCATGTGGATGCGCACCAAGTGCCGTGATGAACTGGATTAGATGGACTGCGCCTGCCAGCAGCCGTGTCAGAGCATTGTAGACTGTACACTTATATTATTTTTGTAACTGTAGTTTATTTGTTCTCAGAGAGGTCTTCACCCTTCCCTCCCCTTCCCTTTTGGTTCGGGGCGAGATATCGAACGCGTCGTCTACAGAAGACGGAGGCTGGCTGGGCCGACTGATATGTGGGACGAGTCTCAGCTTCAATGGGTCGTCAGAAAGAAGGAGAGCGAGAGCGTCAGTGCCGTGCGTGTAGTACTCCGGCGTGAGCTACTCCAGGATCTGTCAGAGCGCCACTACCGGGTGGGCTTACTACTTGACCATGAGGCCGGCTATCCAAGGACTGTCATGAGGGTTCGTGTGGATCATCTCCCCATTGTCTGCCACTAACGGCAGGGAAGGTACCGCCCTGCCGTTACGCCTACTGCCGAGGACTCCTTCTGACATCCCGTCAGGGGGGGAGGATGTAACAACTTACATTGTAACAACACTCACCAACTCGGACAGACAACTGGGACAGCGATGTAACGACTTACATGGTAACAACACTCGCCAACTGGGACAGCCAACTGAGTCAACACGCGGCACTAGCTTGACCGGCGACCTACGCTCTCGCCAAATACATCGGACTGACTGAAGGCGTGTCCGCGCCTGCCGGCAACGAGGCTCGACCACGTGTTCGGCCAGCAGAGAAGATGGATAGAAGAGTTCCGTTTCCGCCTTCGCCGAGCTTCGAGAAGGTGCTAGGTGTTCGATATGAGTCTCGAACCTCTCCTCCCCCCTTGTTTGTAATGTTCTCCAACCTTCCTTTCCTTCGATCCGCCCCCCTTCTCTGAGAATTATATATCGTATAAATGCTAGCGGTACCGGGATCTCAGGTCACTTACTACCCCACCGGCTCGAGGATAAGAGGTGAGGGCAGCGACTGGGTTTCGGGGGATATTACTTTCCTACCAAAATTACTATTTCGGCGTCATGGGGGGAACTCTTTCTAAATTACTATTTGGACTTTGTTATTAACTTATGTTTATTTGAATATTGACTGTGCTACGCGCTTATCGCTGCTGGGAGTTAGACCGTCGCTTTCGCCACCACTTATATTCAGGGTCTGGGCCCTATTCAAATGTATTTCATACATTTGCCAATATTAGCTTTTAACCTGAGATTGTCAGGTCCTGGGTTCGAAACCCGGCTTATGTTATTTTCAAGTATAGCTGTTTCTGGACTCATCTTTGTTCGCCAAGTTAAACGCCTAGGGTTGTTAAGTTATTATTACCTTGTGGCCTTGTTTAATTGCTATGACGTCACGTTTGCTACGGGCGTCTGTAAGAAAGATATATATTTATACTAGGGTGGATAACTTAAACGCTAGAGTAACCAGTTTAGGAACTGATCAATTTAACGAAGTAACCAAAGACCATGTCACCGAGATCCCGGACCGTTACCTTTGATGGATTTAATGTAACGTGATTTGTTTTGAGGAGGTAACGTTTATGTTTACCTTTGATGTAATTGATTTCCGCGGTGGACGGAAAAGCGCGCTTCACGCGGTGTTGATTGTTTGCTCAGCTTGTTATTGTTCTTTTTTGACTAAATAAAATTGTTATGTTCATTCAGGTAACTCTTTACCTAATTTACTGCCTCTCTCACCTTATAGATATTAAGGGGGGGGGTTGCAAAGGCCTCCTTAATCCGCTATTGCGCCAAAGCATGCAAGTTCACTTAATTGTCCGCCATAGTGCAACTGAATATAATTTTTCACATTGATAAAAGTTGAAAATAACACAAACCTGTGAATTCAAAATTACTATTACTTCTAATAGCAAATCTTACTGAAGTTGTTGTTGCATACTAACAACTCTCTTTAAACAACCACTTTAAACGCCTAAAATTACTCAAATAAACATACACATAAGCCAACCTTGTTTTTTTTTACTTCTCACGGCGTACCACTGGGGAACATTACACTTACCACAGTTGGGCACCACTACTCTAAACGGTTCTTCTAGTAACAAAAAGGCCATATAAAAGAGGGCTGCTCATGTATTGGTTGGCGAGGCATTTACCTCGTCATAAAAGGACCTTGCCCTCGACTTTTATGCTGAGATTAATAGATATCCCTTTGACGTTTCAGGGTAATATGACGTCATGTAAAGATTGACATTTTCATCTGAACCTACCCATATAAAAAAAAAATCTGCTGAAATGAAATTTTACAAATAGTAAAACTTCAACACCGTGATTTTTATCTGTGCACTTCCCCTTACTAACCGTCTGGGCTACCCAAATACTTTCTTTGATAGACCTAGGATGAAGTAAAGGTATAATTTAGAGGAAGTGTACCAGTATTTTCTGGGAGGGAGACACAACATATCACAGCTTATAAAACGTTTGTAAAAAAAAAATGCTTCCAATATATGTTGGTTTATTGAAAAGTTCGCGGGTTGCCTTGAATCACTTACTAGGCCAAAAGTTTGAGGCGAATGTGGCTTACAACATGCTACCACCAAAAACTGTGTCATTAAACAAGTCATTAGTACGAGTGATTTTACGGTAACTAATTCCATAAAATGTTTATTTATATGCTTTCAAAAAACTATTACAGCTAGAAGTTCTGTAAACAATAGACCTCGCTTCTTCCATGTTATTATCGTTACTACAGTCATAATATTAATCTTTGTATTTAAAGTTGAAATATAATCTGAAATTTCATATTGGATTTGGAGGTAATACTTCTCCTTTGTAATCAAGTTAGATTGAAAACTATTTTCAATAGTACAGGGTGGCCCACGGAAAAGTAACCCACCTCCTATATCCAGCAGGCGCCTCACTCTGAATTGGAGGAGGTTAATCCCCTTCCACCCATATTGTGACATGAAGAATGAGTCAATAAAGCTTTAGACAAGCAGTTTACTTGCTCATTCTTCATGTCACAATATGGGTGGAGGGGGATTGACCTCCTCCAATTCAGAGTGAGGCGCCTGCTGGATATAGGAGGCGGCCTAATTTTCCTTGGGCCACCCTGTACATCATATTAATCGAAAGTAATCACTGTGTGCGCGGTTTAAGACATCACTCCTGCGATGTATGTAAAAATTAAAAAAATATATATACACTAAGTTCTAATCGTTGCACATAGGTATATATTCAAATTACTTGAGTCGGTCTATTAAACGAAAAATCTTTTTAAGGGATCGCCATATTTAAATTGATAAGAGGATTGAAAAATAAATTTAGGGTTATATACATCGTTTGGCCTATGTTACACTAGTATCCCGACCATCCGTTTCAGTGATCGCATTGTCTAGGGCGCTATTCTGTAGTGGATTAGATTCACAATGATATGGAGATCGAGGTTAAAATCTCCAACAAGTGGTTTTCCACTATCCCTCCACGCAAATGCGGATAAATTTCCTCTAAATATAACCTTCCTAATCCCTAATACCACTAGCATAATTATTAGTACATAGGCGTATAAACTGAATGGGTAGTAAGATACGGCGGAAAAAAAACTTAGACTGACCCAATTTCACATCCGGATAGACGGATTAAATGCCAAATGGTCAAGTTAAAACAGAGCCTCACTAGGCTCATTCAATATTGCACTGATTTTGAATTACTTTATTTTTATCATCTTTTGACATGCATTTGAATTATTTATATTTACAAACGTAATGTTTCAGTGTAATAGTTTGTTTTGTAATTAGTATTCAATTAGATATCGCTATATTTTTAGTTTAAAATTGCCATCGTAATTAAATTCGAAATTATTTGTAACTTCACGGTTTTGCTCTTCCCTCAATTTTTAATTTTTAAATATACCGGCCCTAAAATTGTAAGACTAATTAATTGTCTCACAAGATAAAGAGACGAAATGAACGGAATTTTTGAAAGATTATCCAACTAATTAAACATGACAAGTGAAATCTTATCAAACTAATTAAATTTGAGCTATGAGAGCTTATCAGAATTAGTTAAATATGAATTGTCAGACCTAGAGAGTAGTTTGCAGACACGAAGCGTTACAAATTATTGTGTCATAAGGCGGACCTTGGTTTATTCCTGGCACGTTGTAGCAAACAAACGGCAAAGGGGGTAACTAAATTACAGTATAATTTATGCAGCCTTTATAAATGGGTATATCAAACTAACTCATGGAGGCACTTGGTAATGTGAACCATGAAATATTATACATTCTATGCTGGATAGAAGTCATATTTCCAAAATTAAGGTCATTCGACAATCAGCATTTTATTGCACAATTTAAACAAAAGTTTAGTCTATAATTAGTTAGAAGCTACTAGTAAAAGTATAAAGTGTTGCCCTTTGGGGACATTTTTATTTGTTTTGAAATTACAGGAATTAAAAAAAACCTCTTATTTATTATGACCCAGTTTTTAGTAAATTTTCCAAAAACTAATAATTTAAAATTTAACGTCTCATCTCTTAGGTGCACATGTTTGAGAACAGGGGTTACTAATTTTAAAATTGTAGCTGTGAGGTGCACATGTTTGAGTACAGGGGTTATTAATTTTAAATTTTCAGCCCTCTATGCGCGGTAGATATTACGCAATGTTCGTGACAGACAGACAAAAAGGGCATCACCACGTGATCGAGCTATACCGACTGAGTGGCCAATACTTGTTGGCGAATATCAGGCCAATATCGGCGGATAGAGGGTGTCATGTGGTCAGCACAATTGACCCTACGAACATTAATCTTATTTTTCTAGACCGGTGCCGTTATTTATTCTAGCACCTCCTCGCTGTTTTCTCCAGACTGACATAAAAGTTTTGGGAGCGCCGGAGATCGAACACGGGACGTGTATACATGTAGCCAGGAGCTATGACTATACAGGTTCCAGGAAACCTCCAAAAGAACAAAGCTCGTGGGAATGTTCAAAAATCCAGGAAAACATTCACATAGCTCACTCGTAAAATCATGTGGCCAATTGGATTATTTTTTTATAGCACCACGTCTTACTACCCGTTTGGGCAAAACGCTTATATACTAATTTACGTGAATTTTTTAAAGGGATTAGGGAGCCTATATTTATAGTAAGTGTACCCGCAGCTGCGTGGAGGATAGTGAAAAACCATTTTAGAAAAAACCACCCTCATTACACCCGACAGAGATTCAAACTTCGATCTCCCCGTCATCAGTCAGTCTAGTCTCCTGTGAAAGTACCGCGTTAAACCATATGGCCACCGAAGTGGGTGTTTTTTTTAAGACCATTTCTAATTTTTAAATAATCTGGTGACCAGATACATTGGTTAAAAAAATAAATTCAACGCCCTCTGTTCATTTCGACCAATCGCTGTTCTAAATAAATGCAATGTGCAGCTACGTTCATTGTTTGTTGTTAATTAGTTTACTGATTTATAAAGTTGTGTTAGCTTTCACTCTCAAACTTTAATCTTATGCGTGTAGCTTATTAATTTAAATAATAATTGAACAAGGACTTTGCCTACCTATGCCTTAACGAGAGAATTTCCCATGTTACGGTATTTACGTTTTATTCGGCGAGGTTTTAGGATAATAACATTGAAACTAAAACAATAAATATTTAAATATCTCTACAAAAAAAATATATCCCTACAGTGTCATAAATTATTTTTCTTATCTTGAAATAGTTTTTTGTAGTTTTTTTTAATCATCTAAAACGTTGGCTACTTGGTCTGACGAAAATGACGTGTAGGACTCTTCCTGTCAGGATGTAGATTTAAAAAAGTCCATGGAATGAGAAATAAGAAAAGGGTAGCTTTAGAAAGGCACAAATAGTATAATGAGTGTGTTAACTGGTCATAATAAGCGGGGAAGTCTTAATAGTTGATAAACAAGAAAACTTGCCAGGGTGAACTGTTCAGTTTTTTTCTCTTCTCTTTTTTATTATTTCGTACATTAGCGTCGGCCGTTTTATTGATTTGATTACGTAAGCCTACATAGCCGGTCACATGTGCTATAGAACCAAAAAACTATAGCTATTACAAAATAGTCGATTTCGGTGGTTTTGGGGTAAAGTGCTGATCTTAGAACCTGGTGTTCGTGGGTTTAAACTTGGCTACGGTCGGCGGATCTTTATCGAACGATAATAAAAAAAAATTTATAGTACAACTACCTTCGGAAACGAAATAAATCCGTCGGCCCCTGTCGATTGTGGCGAGTAAAATAATCCTGGAAGGTATATGTAAATATCTTTAGTGCCAAAATTGGTAGGCTCGTTTGCTCTCGCGCCTAGAAATTGACGTGTACTTATATAATCATTTGGTTCAAAAATTGGACGTTAAATAGGTCTACTTTAGATTAATATTTTTTTTTTAATAAAAGCTTCCAAAACAACCATAATTAACTTCTTTCCACTCGTAACTTATTTTGTTGGGCCATTACGGGAATATACAGGTGGGTTAGCAGTGAAATTTTTTCCGTGGAGCAAAATCTCTGCCGTTGCTACCAGGAAAGGTTATGAAAGGCACAACAAGCACATTTAAAGTATGTAATATTTTCACCCAAAATAGGTGTAGCATCTATGTTTACGGTAGGTGCTCAAAACAATCATCGTATATTTCTAGAAAGTCGGTACACCCTTTGCTTGATGCAACCCTACACCCTCGGAAACGATTCCGATGCCGACGTCTGTACTACACCCAATATCGTTGCTGAGGGAACTGCACATCTTATGGGGAAAAGCTCTTTCCTCTCTATCTCTCTCGTTTAACTGTTGCCAGATCTCCTCGCTCTCTGTTACATCTGAAGGTGGTGTGTGCTTAGTTAGGAAGGAGCTACTGGCAACCTTGACTAACCAGCGTTGCCATACTTCTCTTATATTTAAGGGGAGATTGACCACGAGAGGAAGACAACACTCTTACCCTATAGTAGCAATGAAGTTCTCTCAGCAGCGATGACATCCAGTGTAGCAGTTCCCGGCCGTTATACGTCTAAATATATTAGAAACATTTAACAGCGTTTGTCATGGGAGAGCTCCGTTGTGATAACTGAATAGTGAAGTATGATATTTTCACACTGGGACAACGTTTCCCTACAATTCATAACCAACAAATTGGTCTTTTTTTGTTTGTTTGTTTAAAATTGACTCATGCGATGAGTAACTATGTATTACTGGTGCTTCTAAACAGAAGTTGGAGGAGGATTATAAACAAAGAACAATTAACAGCACATCCTCTTCTAAGTGATCGGATGTTCTACAAACTATTTGACGATCCGAGGCTTCCCAAATTACAGGGGTGACTTCCCACAAAATCTTCTATGTTTGTTAAACCTAAACTCTTCCATTTAGGTTGCATGGTTTAAGGTGCGGCGGAATTTTACAGTTTTTATAGCATTACTTTTTTTTTTGCCAAAATAAATCGAATATTTCTCCAGTAGCAACGTAGAGTTTAGTTTTCTGCCCATGCTAATATCAACAGATCTTGAATAGCTGTCAACGGTGTCCTGGAATTTTGTCAAAACATTTAAAATAAAGAGAATGTTTTGACAACATTCCAGGACACCCTTGACAGATATTCAAGATCTGTTGATATTAGCATGTGCAGAAAACTAAACTCTACGTTGCTACTGAAGAAATATTCGATTTATTTTTGTCAACAAATTTATATTTTATAAAAACTCAAAAATACTTTCACTCCCTTCTGCCGCACCTTAACACGTTACTTTCGCGGTAAATTAGACCGCCGATGACGGGGAGATTGTATCTTGGTTGGGTGTACTAAGGGTGGTCTTAACGAAAGAGGTTTCCACTCTCCCTCCACTCAAATTTGGGTACACTCTCTCTAAATTTATCCTTCATCATTCTTAAATAAATAATTGGATAATTACTTAGGTGTAGTTAAAGATATAATAAAACACATATATATATACATATATATATACATATATATATATATATATATATATATATATATATACATATATATATATACATATATATATATACATATATATATATATACATATACATATATATATATACATATATATATATATATATATATATATACATATATATATATATATATATATATATACATAAATACATGTGACCACCCCTATACTTTCTTCAATGGGCCTAAGGTTATCAGGCTATGCTGTGTCTGATGTTGGGGAGGGGAGGGGGGGGGGGATGAGAGGCTATATGATTGTTTGGGTCCGTAATTAACGTTTGGCTTGGGTTTTTTTTTGTGGTTTTTATCTGTACTACTATGTCATTACATTTTTTTTTAAAAAAAAAGAACTTATCTAAAAGATGTAATGTTAATTCAAGATGTAGATCTAGGGCCTGAGCTACATGATAGGAATCGGGATAAATAGTGTAAATAAATAAATAAAATAATATAATGTACTACTACGTTTATAACAAAATGTGATGTTGATAAGAAATATTAAAAGCTTTGAAAGAATTTAAAAGACTTTTTAGAAGCAAGATGCCAAGTAATGATCCTACTTGGTTGGTGAACCCCAATCCTCTGGGTCCGAATGGTATCCCTCCAATACAGTTACTGATGTTACAGCGTCCTAGCCCGTGTAGTCCCCGAAAACGGTAAATGACCCCCCCCCCCTCCTCCCAAGACTCGATGGTGATTAGTCAGCAACTTTATCTGCTATCCACCCACCCCTTTTTTATTCTGCCTTCTGACCTGATTTACCGCAAAGAATGTTGACGCACCGTTTTATTATCTATTTGCTTCTAATTAATCAAAACACCTTGCAACACTCGTTTTGTCATTCACAATACACAACATAACAATATTAAACAAACACTCCTCAATTTAGGCCTTGTGATTACACATATCCCTATATACTAATAGCCTTAATGAATAACTTACCATGTGACCTGGTGGTCTTGGGGTAAGGTGTCAAGACTCCTTCCTGTGCTGAGGGTCCACGGCTCAATACTTGGTCCCGGCACAGATATATCTGATAAACAAACCCTTTCTTTACCTCTGACAAGACGTGTATTAATCACAACTTGTGAATGTTGGGAATGCCAGGCCTACCACCGTGGTTCGGATCTCACGTTAAACTGTAGGTCCTCCATTTCATCTCACAATCACCCTACCGTTACACATTAGTGTAAGTGCGTACAACCAGGACGGTTAGTAAGACGCGGTGCTAATAATAATAATAATAATAATAATAATAACAACAACTTATTCCTGTGGTGCAATAATTTTCAGAAATAAAATATAACTGATTTAATTCTATCCTTGCTCCCATTTCCAATATTAAACTCCCCCTAACCTCTATCAATAACCCAAAACATTTCTAAATTTACTGTAGCTATTGGGCTAGTTAATCTTCAAACCGTGTGCTAGCTAATATTACCTTGACCTTTATGTTTTAGAAAGGGGTGCGGTAAATAACACAAATGATTAAAAGTGGTGGAGAAACATAAGAGAGGAGGTAATTCATAATTTAAGAGAGAGATGAATACGTAAACCTCAATTCCCAGACGCCTCCATTGTGAAATAATCCAAGTGGTAGGAACAAAATATAAACAAATAAAGCTCGTATATGAATCTAACAACTCGATGCTAAACTTTTTTTTAGCAAGAGAAATTACCTTAGGACTTCCCCCCTCCCCCCCATCTCATTGTTTTTTTTATAACAGATCCTGAGAGGAAAACTAATGTTTTAGTAATTATTATTCATGAGGGAAGAACTAGTTTTATTTTATAAACAGTGAAAATATAAACTTTTAGAGTCATTTAAGTTCAGAAAACTAGCTCTTGTTGTAATTTTTTTTTGTTCGTGTATATTTTTAACTTCTCCGTGCTTCTTGGAGAAGGTAAATTTATTGATAACTAAAATAATCGCATATTGATATTTTAATTGATGTTGACGTTTCATGACCACTTAATACCCTAAATAAAAAAATTACTTTCGTGATACCCACTGTCTGTATAGCAGTCTATAGCCAACACCTTATTTTACTGTTTGGGGTAACACTTGGTAGGTATCTTGGGTAATACTAAGGTCCCCGTTGATATATTTGGAGTTAACTAACACATGCACCCTCTTGAGTGGCCACGTGGTCTAACCCACTACTCTAGTGTTAGACTGGATGGGGAGATCAAGGTTCGAATCTCGCTTCGGGTGAACTGGGGGTGGTTTTTCCTAAATGGTTTTCCACTCTTCCTCCACGAAAATATGGGTTCACCTATTCTATATTCAAACTTCCCAAGTCCATCTGCTTAATTAGTAATTAAGCGTATAACCCGAAAAGGTAGTAAGACGCGGTGCTAAGTATTATTTTGGGACTAGGATGGTTATATTTAGATGAAGTTTATGGGCATTTGCATAGAGGGAAAGTGGAAAACCACTCAGAGAGAACCAACCCCAGTACACCCGACCGAGATTCGAAACTCGATCTCCACGTTATCGTCAGTCTAGTGTTCTGGATATTTATTTATGAATTATTATGGTTTAAACCGCATGTAAATGTCACATTCTTTGGCCACTAGAAACGAACCCGGGACCTTTGATATAGTACACAAATGCTCATCCCTTGCTTTGCCTTAAAATGTGCACGAAATGACTTCAGGATAGTTAATTGGTAGAGTATTGGCGTATTAAGTCAAAGGTCCCGAGTTCGATTCCCGTGTTCAGGTGTAATTTTTCAAACAATCTAAACAATATAAAGTTAAGTCACAGCTATTATTCATTTTAAGGCGATTGGTCCTTTTCATTTGGCGTGGAAATGCATAGCCATCGGAACGAACGGTTATCTTAAAGATTTTTCTTATTGTTTTGCAATTTTCTTTCCAAGAATAGAAGCATGTAGATAAGTTATACTTTTTTTTTTATATATAAGTCTTACACACCTCCTCTATAATTTTAACAGAGATCAAATATCGATAAAACTTACATTTTTTCAATAGAAAACTTCTGACTTCAAAACAAAAATTAAGAAAATGTAACAATTAATAAACACCGATAGATTATCTTAGAAGGGATGTTGAAAATATTAAAACATAAAAATCTCACTCATTCTTGAGAAAACTGATATTTCCAAACGTATGATTTTTTCCGCGGGACCAGTCCGGTAGCTAGCGCCATCTACGGTTTCCGTGATTAATCTGTTATTGTTGACGCGGAAGGATACTTTGATAGGTTGTGAAGCCACGCCACGCCTTTCACCCTCCCGCCCACCATTCCACAAAATAGATTTTTGACTTGCACTTGACAGGGCCAAGGGCCTTAAGAAGTAAAAATTTATGTGTATAATATATATATATATATATATATATATATATATATATATATATATATATATATATATATATATATATATAATATATCACCAACCTCATTTTGTAAACCCTATTTATAAGCCCCCCACCCATTTTTTTTACTTAAAATAAAAATGGACAGACTAGCATTTTATTTTAATAATAGTCTGTTTGTAGGTTTCCGGATGACATAATTTCCCTAGTATTTCCCAGCTCAGCGTTCTCTTTTTTTCCTACTGACCTACCAGTGCCAGTGGCGTGAGTAGGGAGGGGAGAAGTAGGGCTATATTGTAGTATAGGTTGGCAGGCCTGGATGCGCAATGGTTTGTGGGTTGAAAGGGGGGGGGGTGGTCAAGCGGTAACACTGCCTACCCATCATTCATTTGTCACACCCCCCCCCCTACCTCCTTCGCCAAGGGTCCCCCAGCGAGTGAAGGTCATTAGTCAACCGTGTCACGTGTCTAGCGTCCCGGGCTGTGATTCGCTTTAATTAGGGACCCGCCCAGGCCGTGTTGCCAACCTGACACGGTGAAATTACTCTGTCTTCTTAGTTTTGGGATATTTCTTTTCATACTAGACATACACACACACACACACACACACACACACAGATTGATGAAAGAGAGTATTGTCATTTTAATCTGTCTTTTAACCCGCTTCAGTGGCCGCGAGGTCTAACGCGCTACACCCGTGTTGGATTAGACTGATTATAATGGGGAGATCTGGGCTTGATTCTGGCCGGGTGCACTGAAGGAGATTTTCCTAAATTGGTTTTCCACTCTCCTTCCACGTATATATGGGTGCACTTCCTCAAAATTAAAAAACCTTTATAATCCCTAGACAATTAGCTTAATGAATACAGAGGCATATATTCCTAATGTGTAGTAAGACGTGGTGCTGTATTAATAAAACTGTCTTTTAGCGACACGGTTTGCTTATTGATATATTTTTTTATATTCTTTGAAAACGTTAAATGAATCTTAACTGTTTTTAGAAATAGATCCCAGCTAGTTGAAATAATTTTGAAGAACACGTGTAGTAGCCGTTAATCTGGTTACAAGTGATTTTCCAGTTACTTGGTTATCGAATGAGTGTATTAAGTGTATTTAACCACCCCTCTCTCCCCCCCTCCCCCCACCCATTAACTGTTTCCCACTGAGTCTCCACACGGAAAATACGGGTGTAATAAACTATACATTCTAGACTCGCCTCGGCTAACGTGCTAGTTTCGTGTTGAGCTAGACTGTCGAGGATGGGGAGATCGAGGTTCGAATCTCGGTCGGGTGAACTGGGGTGGTTTATCATAAATGGTATTCCACTCTCCCTCTGCGCAAATGCGGGTTCACTTTCCTATACATTCAAACTTCCCAATTCCTAATCTATTTATTGTAATTGGTACTTGAGCGTACAACCCGAGTGGGTAGTAAGACGCGGTGCCAAATAAATAAAACCCATACATTCTACCATCCTCATTCCTAAGTGCAGTTGGATAAACAATTTTCTGAGATGAGCGGTAAAGACGTTGGGTAGAAAAACTAACATAAGGCTCGGGAAATAAACATATTTTGAAATATTTTATTTTCTAAAAAAAGACATTGCATTAAAACTAAATGAGGAAATAGCTTACGGAACTTAAAAATATTTATGATTTGAAATACTTGCGGGAAAATAACACACTCTAATCCCTTAATTTTGAGCAAAGGATTTTTGTTTCTAGTTCACAAAAATATGTTAATGACATATTCTAATTTGAAAGAATGTGTAGATAAGGTTTCTTTATTTTGTATAGATTTAAAAAAAACAACCAAATACACATCTTCTCTGTTTCACGTCATGGTTGGTATAAAGCACCTTAAAGTCCTGATCCTTAATAGAGGGCGTGCTTAAAATGTTATAACTTGTGTGATTAAATTATTTACTGTATGTAGTAATAAGGAGTTTACAACCCGAAATTGGCTCCTTTTGTGTTTCCCAGTGTTCTATAGTAACACATGCATTTAACCATTTGTCCGGTTAGTGTCGCCCGCACCATCTGGTAGAAACCACATGTACTAGGTGAGTGCGATGGTTTTCCAGTTGCCCCCAAAACAATTTCTATGAGCGAAAGTGAAAGGGCTGACCAATTTTATCCGGTAAGGTATTTTTCACATACCTACCTTCCAGGGTTCTTTTTTTTACATGTAACCCGCCTCGGTGGCGTAGTTGTCTAACGCACTAGTCTTGTTGAGCTCGACTGCTGAGGACGGGGTGATCGAGGTTCGAGTCTCGGTCGAGTGAACTGGGGGTGGTTTTCCAATCTCCCTCCACGCAAATGCGGGTTCTCTTCCTCTAATTCAACCTTCCCAATTCCTAATCCATTAGCGTAATTAGTACTTAAAGCGTATAACCCGAACGGGTAGTAAGACGCGGTGCTAAATATTATTATTGTACATGTAAAAATCGACATGGGACCGACGGCTTTGATTCCAAAACCGAAGGAAGTTGTGCTACGCACTTTTTTCTCTAGAGGAAAAAAAAAAAGTGGACCTCTGCTTGGTTTTAAACCACGATCATCGTTTCCTTAGGCGAGCACCTTTCTCAAAGAACTTCAAAGTTCGTCACTCTTTAATAACTACCATAAATTATTTCCCTTACTCGTACTTAATATGCTCACTCCTATCCCCTCCCCTCCACCAACCAACTCTAAACTTCTACCGATCGCCATATTGGTTCCTATGCGGTGACTTATGGTTGGAAGAACGTCTTGCAATTAAAGGCGACAAGTTAGGGCCAGACGGTAAAGAGGGGTCGATGAAAGTTTGGTCGAACTTTCTGGTATGTTCTTGGTCCTTATGAGGTTCCTATCCATTTATACTCCCTGTCCCTTCCCACCCCCCGACCCCCCCCCCCCTCAGAATCACCCTCAATATCGGAAACATAAAGTCTTGGAAATTAATTTGAACACTTGGTGGTGGACTAAAGGGTATTTATCGGATTTTTGAATCACTTATAACGTTTTGTTGTTATTGAGAACCCATTTATAATGTTTTGATTTGTGAGACTTTGTTTTAAAACAAGCTTTGGTTCTTTGTTTTATAATAATTTTTATGTTCTAAACCTATCTTTTTATTTTATAGTTAACGTTTTTGGGAAATTTCTCTCATGTTCGTATTAATGTTTAAAAAAATACACTGTGTTTATTGAATTTTCCATAATTTACTATTTTAACCTATATAAACGTTAGTTAATAAACACCTGTTATTTATTATTCGAGGTATTTAATGTGCACTTTATTAACATTATATATTTAAATGAAACTAAATTTAAACTAAAATAGATAACACATACAGCTCCCTCCAGCAGTAAATTTATAATTGTAAACGGGAAAAAATTAAATTTCACAACTGATTAAAATTTTCTGCTATGCTGGTAATCCGACATGGGAACCTTAGCTCTTAAGACAGACACGCTACTGATTTAACTAAGATGTCCGGGTTCAATTCGGAGATCCGGCATGGGTTTATCTGATTGCCAAACCCTTCCTTCACCTCTGACAAGAAGTGTATTAATAACAACTTTCCTCGGTCCCGGCACAGATTTATCTGATTTCCAAACCCTTCCTTCACCTCTGACAAGTTATCTTGTGAATGTGGGGAATGCCAGGCCTCCACCGTGGTTCGGATTCCACGTTAAACTGTAGGTCCTTCATTTCATCTCATAATCACCCTACCTTTACACATTAGCGTAAGTGCGTATAACCCGAACGGGTAGTAAGATGAGGTGCTAATAATAATAATAATAATAATAATAATAATAATAACAAATAAGATGTTGGATGGAGGCTATTTATATTCATTTGTGAAAACGTTATCGAAGGTTATACACATTACTTACTATAGACCTTAAGTAATTTTTATTTTATTTAGATGGGACAAACGGTTTACACTAAAACAAATGATTGGTTCATTTCACCGCAAACTATTTATCTTTATTTTAAAATATTTATTACTGAATCAGATAGCCGAAGCCATTATCCATGCCTTTTAGTGAGGAGAGCGCCATCTAGATATAATATTCTGAAAATTGAAAAATGACACTTAGACACGGGTCCCGTGTCTAAGTGTCATTTTTCAATTTTCAGAATATGATATCTAGATGGCGCTATCCTCACTAAAAGGCATGGATAATGGCTTCGGCTATCTGATTTAGTAATAAATATGAATTCCCGTACAATTATAATATAATTGTCAAAATGGCTGCAATAAAATATGCCAATCACCGAGTCGTGGGTGGCCGCGTTGTCTGATGGCTGTGATCTTATATAATCACGTATTTATAAGCTGATGACTTCCACACGTCCATCAAAGATTCTGCCTTAAACTATGAGTGAAAAATGAAGAATGACCTTGGAAACGGGACGAATCCTGGATAGCTCAGTGGTAAGAGCATTGGCTTACCAAGCCGAAGGTCCCGGGTTCGGTTCCCGTGTACAGGTGTCATTTTTCAATTTTCAGAATATGATATTTAAAATATAAACATTTAATAATAACTCGTATAATTTGCTAAATTAAATAATATACGTTGTTGCAGAAACATTCCTTTAAATCGTATGGAGAGAATAGTATACACTGTTACAGAAATATTGAGAAAAGAACAAAAATCTCTGTGTACTAAAGAGCATAGGAATCAATTTCACATTTCAAAGACCTACATCTAAGTTATGTCCATCTTAACTCGTTAAACGCTACCGTTAAATTAGATTCATTAATGGATTAGGTTTGCATAATAAATAACGATCTCATTAATGTAAAAGCTATAAAAAAGTATGCTGGAAATATTATAGCTGAAATATACCAAAAAATGTAACCAAATCGGCGACTTTTGTGTGGTAGAAACATCTCTTACCAGAGCGCATGCGCAAAAGGTTTAAAATTTCACACCCGAATAGAGTTGTCTGATTATTATTATTATTATTATTATTACCATTATTATTACCACGTCTTACTACCCGTTCGGGTTATACGCACTTACGCTAATGTGTAATGGTAGGGTGATTGTGAGATGAAATGGAGGACCTACAGTTTAACGTGGGATCCGAACCACGGTGGAGGCCTGGCATTCCCCACATTCACAAGTTGTTATTAATACACGTCTTGTCAGAGTTGAAGGAAGGGTTTGGTAATCAGATAAATTTGTGCCAGGACCGAGGTTTGAACCTCGGACTCCCAACATAGAAGTCGGAAACCTTACCCCTAGACCGCCAGGTCACCTTTTTTGTCTGATACATGTAAAAATATGTGCTAATGAAAAGTGTTTTTGTGGTTATAGCTAGCTAGAAGAATTTGTTTTTTTATAATAATAGATTTCTGCCGATACACTACACATAGACCGTCACTTTGGTGTCACCCAGTGCACTCCACCCTCCCCGGTGACGCCACTGCAAAGAGGGAGATCTACAAGACATTTTCCTTAGCGTCACTATACTATAAGCCACATGGCTGACTCACTCAATGACATTTATATTTATCAACTTCCAGATGAGCTAGAAACTTGAGATTTGGCAAAATTATAGTTTCTATCCTGTAACCGACGACAAAATTCTAAAAAGTAAAAAAAAAAGATGATTAACACCAGAAAAAAAAGTCAAAAAGGCGGAGCAACTTTAAAGTCAGTGAGGACCTTTTTTTTGGAGGCCTCTTGTGGCTAAACGGTAAGACTTACCAAAAAAACGGATTGCACCAGAGCTAGATTTTTTGATTTTGGGTACATTTTCCACTATTTTAATTTTCTGACACACTTATGTGACAGCTAAAATCATAAAATTGTAAAATAATTAAACGTTCAAAACAACGCTGGAATTATATTAATTTAAACTCACCGGGGGTTTTCGGGGCGGAGACCACAACGAACAAAGTGTGTATAAATAAACGAGTTGGAAGAGCTTACAGATTAGTATATTTCCTTATACGATCCACCTGTATCGGTAAACACGCCGGCTAAGGTGTTCATCTCGTCTTTATGGTTTTTCGGCTGATGTGGCATTATGGTTTTTAATCCCATCCAGGTATACCGAGGGTGGTTTTACCTAAACGTTTTCCTATCTCCTTTTTATTATATGCAGGTGCATTTATTCCGTTTATAGTAGGATTCAGGTAGAAGGGCACTTTTAGAAAATAGATTTTTTGTTGTTCTCAACGTGTTCGTATATATCAAAAGTTACACCTGCATATCACATGACTTGACGTATGAAAATACGAAAATGTTTTCAGTAATTTTTTCATAAATTGTATCCAACACCTTAGGTCATTCGCTAGCGTATCTGGCTTCCTATATAAGGGTCCCGAGATAGATTCCTTGCATGACCGAAAAAAAAGATCATTGGTGAAATGTCGGTTTCATATTTTACCGTGATAAATTAACTACCTGGGGTATGGTTGTTGCGTCTGTTCTAGCTTTAATTTAGTTTCCAAGTCGTGTGTGGTCTAGAACTCCTGGCTACAGAGCCAGAGGTTCCGTGTTCAATCACCGGTGCTTACAGATGGTATTTAAAGCATTGGATCCAGAACGGGATTAATTTTTTTTCTCGTGAGGACAAACTAGGAGCTTTATCTACGTGTAGAAAACTGAGATGAATGGTCAAAGGGTTCGTTGTGCTAACCACATCACACCTTTCATCCACGAAGGTTGGCACTGGTTTCGCGAACAGACGACGTCCGCTCAGTTGAAATATCTCTTTTAAGGGCTGATGCCACTTCGTTGAGTTGTTGATATAATCAGTCGGTTCATAAAGTGCACGTTAATTACTCGCACCATAACTCTAAATATTATTTAAATAATATATATTGGACTCGAGTCTGGATGGCTAGATACGTAGAGGTTAAAGTTCAAATCCCGGCCGGATGTAATGGGGTTGATTAAAAAAAAAAATATTCTCCCACTTTTTCTCCACCACAAATACGGTTGCGGTTTATTTTAATTTGGATTCTATGGTTTTAGGATAAAGTTCTCGTCTAAGGACTCGATGTTCGGGGGTTCAAACCCAGCCAACCAGGGTCTACAGAATGTTCTCGAGCGATAAAAGTCCGTAACACAACTTTCTTCGGATGAGGAAGTAAAATCGTCGGTCCCATGTCGATTGTGGCGTGTAAGAGAACCCTGGAAGGTATATGAAAGTACCTTTCCCGTCAAAATTGGTACTCTCTTTCGCTTTTGTTCATAGAAATTCTCGTGTGATTATATAAGTCTGATTGGTGTTTAAATATGCCGATAATCCAATGGGGGGATAAATACGTGGTGTGTATATATATATATAAACTCCCAATTATCCGTGGTAATGGAGGGGATGAGTTCTGCGGATAGCCTCCAAAACCACGGATAATCCCCATATTTAGTAAAACAAGAGATTGCTGCAGCACATTCAATTCAAACTAGTATTCACCTATCGTGATTGCGTTTATGAACAAATCATTACATTTCACGCACTAAGAGAATTAAAAAAAAAACACAATTTAAATCAATGCACAATATATTCAAACCCTGGATTCTCCTTCGACGCGGCGTTTTTACAAAAAAAAAAAAAAAAATGTCCCCTACATTTGGCGATGCCGCAGAGCGGTTAATCCACCCGCGGATAGTCTGTAGGGTTAATTATATATATATATATATATATATATATATATATATATATATATATATATATGTATGTATGTATGTATGTATGTATGTATGTATGTATGTATGTATATATATATATATGTATATAAAGCGGGACTAAAACCACTCTTTGTCACGCCGACGGTAATGGACGAGACGAATGATGATCGATCTCTGCAGTGGTTTAAGTGCGCCCCCCCTTCCCCCTCTTCCCCCCTTTTTCAACCTACTCATTGATAGAGGATGTGATAGGAGGGTTGGGGGGGGGGGGTAAGGGTATGTAAAGTGCAAGGCAAATATGAAACCAACCGTGTACTTGAAACAATCACCGACTGTGTGTGGATTAACAGGGGTAAAGGGGGGTGGGGGGGGGGTATTTGCAGGCGACTCGAATTCTCCCGGAAAACCGCATGGCCCATTGGAGATTCGCTTTCATGTTGCCGTGACGATTCATCCTTTTGTATATTAAAAGGTTTTAGAGAGAGCGGATGTTTGGAGGGGGTGGGGGGTTGGTTAAGGATAGGTTGGGGGGAGGAATTCTTCTCTAGCCGTTCCACTGGGGATTCTGGGTTTAGTAATGGTAATCGAAAACTGCAATTGCAAGCGCAAAGCCTTTCTCTCTCTAAATCTTTTATCATGCACGGTAACCCACTGCGGTGGCCGCATGGTCACACACGCTACTCTCGTAATAGACTAGACTGTCAATGACGGTGAAATAGAGGTTCGAATCTCTATAGTGTAGTAAGGGTGGTTTTTTTTTTAAAAAACAAATCTTTCCACTCTCCCTCCACCCAAATATGGGTACACTTCATCTAAATATAATCTTTATAATACCTTAAACCACTAGTGTGATTAGTACATAAGTAGGTGACCTGGTGGTCTAGGGTAAGGTGTCGGACATCTGTGCTGGGGGGTCCGGGGTTCAAACCTTGGTCCTGATTACCAAACTCTTCCTTCACCTCTGACAAGACGTGTATTATTCACAACTCGTGAATGTGGGGAATGCCAGGCCTCCAACGTGGTTCGGATCCCACGTTAAACTGTAGGTCCTCCATTTCATCTCACAATCATCATACCATTAAATTTTTTTAACCTTTTGACATTTTTCCGTTGGTTCCAGGTTAGAAGCTATAAGTTTGCCAAATTTCAAGTCTCTAGCTCATCTGAAAGGGGGTAAACATTGTCAGTGAGTGAGTCAGCCGTGTGACTTTATAGTAGTATAATTACGCTGAACGTTTCAGGAATTAGATAGGTTATATTTATAGGAAGTGTATCTCAATCTACATGGGGGGAAGATGTAAAACTATTTTGGAACCCTCCCCCCCACATACACACACCTAAGTATTCCCAACTGAGGTTCGAACCTCATCCTCCCCGTCATTGGCAGTCTAGTCTACTGCGAGAGTAGCGCGTTAGACCATGCGGCCAGTGAATTGGGCTCTAGTAAATTATATGAATTACTGTTTTGGGCGGTAAGCCAAAGTTTACACATACACACGTGTATCTATGCAACAAATATTTACTTTTATTTAGAGACGGGGTGTAATCCTGTGTTTCTCAAATCCGAGAATTTTTTTTTTTTCAAATCTCTGATCCAATTTCAAATCCTTGAATCTTTTAAAAATGTACAATTTCTTGATAGTAAAAAGTTTACTTTTTTTTCAAAATTAAATTTTAAAAGGGTTGGTATTACTGACTACATCATACTAAATTAAGGGTCCTTTTTGAGTAAACTATTAATAATAATTTACTTAATTTTTTTAGAATGGTTTTATTATTTTACCAAATCTATATAAGTAATATTACGAGTTTCTTGAAATTGTCGCACCAATTAAAATGCCTTCATAATTTGTATTCGAGATATATTTTTGAGTTTTTTTTACTAATCTCGAATCTTTCGAATGTGTTAGCATAGAAATAGAGGAATCGACATTTCAAGTATCCCATTTCTTATTTCATTATATTTAAAAATAACTGAAATTTTAATAACTAATCTCAAACTTGTTGGTACTTATTATCAAACGACACTTAACAGAGGTTTAGCAAGTTATGGAAAAATATTTCATATAAAAAAAGTCTAGTGCTGAAAAACATGCATTTTAATTATTTGTTTTTGTCCTTATAATTCTTTAATAATATTTTACCCCTACATCCCCTCTCATTCTCATGATTTATGTATTTTCACACACACACAAAAGCTTTGATCTGTTTTTAAGTACACATTTAATAAATAATTTACAAATATAAATGTTAAGATAAACTGTTTTGTTCTTTTTATGTAACTGGATTACTTAGAGAAAATAGAAACAAAAGAAATTCTTTTCAAAACCTTCCCATTAAAATAAGTTGTTTTTAAAAGCCACTTAGCAGTATTAATAGTTGGAGAGTTTTTGTGAATAAGAACGTAGGAATATGCAAATCACTGATTTAAATATATTTCTAGCTTTATTTAGAAGAACTATTTTAATTTTCATTTATTTGTGGTATTTAACGTACACTTCCTTAAGCGACTGATTATATCAGCACATGACTTATAATCTAACTTAACACTAGAACAGGCACAACATCCAGACCCCAGCCGTTAATTCATCACTGTGAAAGGGGAAAGCCACATTTCCCCCATGTTAAACATTTTGGCATCGCCAGGAATCGAACGTGGAGCAAATCGTAAGCAATGTTTGAATGAAAATGGAGATTATTTTCAAGGCGTTATAGTCCATACATAACTTATGTTCTAAAAATTGTTTCATAGTGAAAATAACAAAATGTAAACAATTTTTTGTTCGAAAACAGAAAAGTTATTACACTTGTAAAACCGTCATATATTTCTGCCACACCCTGTACAAACTTTTTCCCAATCGCGTGCTGGCTCGAAAAGTCTTTCGAACCATGCGAACATTTATATCAGGTGGATTCCATTATTTTACGGCCTCCCTTCGGCGCGGATAATATCCAAATTAATGGGCTTAGTTACGTCAAACATGATACCTTACCCCCCCACCCTGTTACCCCCGCTTTCAGATCCCCCTCATATTCTGTAGAATTGATTCCTATACTTGTTTTTTTAAAGCCCTCCACAACACTTTTCTATTATTTCTAACATTAGTGTTAATAAACTACTTCGTGATTTGGACAAATATCTTGGCACCATTTATTACTGCCCGTTCTGGTTTTACATCTATGAACCAATTACGCTACTGATTTTAGTGATTATAAATGGTATATTTAGAAGAAGTGTACCAGCATTTACGTAGGCAGGGAGTGGAAAAACCAAATAAATATTTTAGCAATGAGTTTAATGACCAATTAGGATTATCAGCTTATCTGCAAATCACGGTGCATAATAGTTTTAAGGGACGAGGAAGGTTATATTTCTAGAAAACGTACTTTCATTTGCGTGGAGGGAGAGTTTAGAATCATTTAATAAAAAAACTCTGAATACGCGATTGGTATCGAATCCCGATCCGCCCATCTTCGGCAGTTTAATGTATGGTGGTAGTAATGCCTTAGACCGTGCGACCACCGAAGCAGGCTAGAAGTTAATTAATTATTTCTTTTCGATTCGTCAAAAATTAAACCAAATATATTTGTTGGACATATATTCGATTTAGTAAATTGGTGTGATATAATTTTAAAATACACTTATTACAATACAACTTTATTATGCCCTTGTCATGTCAATAAGGTATTAATTTTTTAAACAGATTTTCTTAAAAAGCAAACACTTAAAAAAATATAAAATGGTTTTTTTATGGTCACTTTATCCGTGATTATATCTTTTTAACTAATATTAAAAAAAACTTTTTGTGTGGCTATTTGAAATAAAAAAAAAGCACACAAAACGTTTTTGCTTCTTGCGACTAAGAAGAAGCGGAAAATAAGCGTTTTCAGGGTTGAGCTGAATGAACCTCTCTGCAGGGTCGTTTATTGTAAACAAAATGTGGTGAACTAGTAAAAAGATAAGAGGCTTTTCCTTTTGTCGGTGCCTTTGCTTTATAAGCTCTTGACTAGGTTGGCGGTTTCTTTGCTTCAAACACCTAAAAGTACAGGATGGGAAATTTGTATTTTCTTTCTTTACATACTCTCTCACAAAAAAAAAAAAAAGATTAATGGATGTTTCTATCAAATGCAGCTCTCTGGGATTAAAATTTGATACACCTCTCCCTATTGAAATTGTTTTCGGCTCCGTTTGAAATTTAAGCATTTTTTTTTAAAATTTTATTTTCCCTATTTAAGAATTAATGAGTAAAATTAAAATAATAAAATAACCATATTTAAGATACCATCTTACCCCACGGATAATACACATTTTTATAAATATGATGAAAATAATATTGCAGGTCTGGGCTCAAACATTTGTAGCTCGGTAGGGTTAGTATTATTCAGTACTAATGTACCATTACCCAGGGGACGTCCGAATGTACTATTATTAAATCCTTCCCTAGAGGCTCTATGCATGTCACGATGAGGTTAGATGATGATGATGATGATGATGATGGCGAGTATGAAGAGTTGCAAACACTTAAAACAGCTTAAGCCTATCCAACAAAACCCTGTTGGATGTTGGGGTGGTTTCCCTTTCGTGAAAAATATTCTAATTGCCAAATGGGAATCGAACCTAGGACCCCTAGACTCATAGTGAGGTGCGCTGACCACCAAACCACGGGACCAGACTACCATCACTTACATAAAAGTAGTTCACATAGCACGAACAGATAAAAAAATATAAAATACCACAAAATTGTTATAGACACCTCCCAAACATTTAAAAATAACTCTCAAAATATCGATTTTTCATATAAAACATTCCCAGGTAAAAGGAAGGTCTTGGAACTACCTACTTAATGAGACTTACATGTTATGATTGGATAAAAAATTTAGCCGTACTTGGATCTTTTATAGTCAACAAATAGGATAAAAGAAGGGCTGGACTTTACTTAAATAAAAGTACTTCACGTGACCCGAACAGATAAAAATAAAGCTGTTTTTAGCTCTTCTAAGTTCAACATTATATAATACACACACACACTTACACACATACATATATATATATGTTTTAAAATATATTTTTATCTATATTCTAAAACCTGAGTGGAGAATGTTTTTTTTAAATTAAGAATCTCTGGCAATTAGTTGGATTTAAGAGCAAGATACAGCTAAATGGCTATACATATTTTATTTGTCAATACGAGTATATGAAGATTGTGTTAAATCTGAGTGGTATTCATAGTAGATACGGAAGTCCGATAGAAAACAAATCAAAATAACTCTAAAAATATTGATTTTTAAATCCCCCCCCCCTCCCTCCCAAGTGAAAGAAAGGGCTTGGACTTACTTGAATAAAAATAGTTCACATGATCTGATCAGATAAAAAATATAATTTTTAAATGGTTTAACTGGCACTTTAATACTACATAATTGCTAAAGTCACCAAACAAACAATCAAAATAACTAGAAAAAAATATCAATGCTTCGTATAAACTTTTCTAGGTAAAAGGAAAGGCTCAGAATTACCTAATTAAAGAGAATTTAAATGATATGATCGAATAAAAAATATAAATGTTTCTGGGTGTTCTATAGTCAACATGGTGACCTGGTGGTCTAGGGTAAGGTGTCAGACTTCTGTGCTGGTGACCGGGGTTCAATCCTCGGTCCCGGCACAGATTTATCTGATTACCAAACCCTTTCTTCACCTCTGACAAGTTATCTTGTGAATGTGGGAATGCCAGGCTTCCACCGTGGTTCGGATTCCACGTTAAACTGTAGGTCCTTCATTTCATCTCACAATCACCCTACCATTACACATTAGCGTAAGTGAGTATAACCCGAACGGGTAGTAAAACGCGGTGCTAATAATAATAATAATAATAATAATAATATAGTCAACATATACGGTAAAAATAAAGACTCGGAACTGCTAAACCAAATCAGATAAAAAATAGAAAATTTAAATAGTGTCTCTTCCCCTTCAATACTACAAAATTTCCAGACACACCTCACAATCAAAATAACCAAAAAAATATCAATTTTTTGTTGACTCCTTTAGTCTTAGTAAATTTTTTACTTTTATTAATCTCAACTCATTTTATTTATCTTTGAGGATTTGACGTGAAGTGTGTATACAAATATAAAGTTACTTTTGAATGTAACAAATATAGTTTCCTTCCTTATTATTTATAGCTCAATTAAGTTATCAGCCTTTGGTTGTTTCCATCTTTCCGAGTTGAGCACGTCTAAACGTAATGATCTTAAAGTACTGTCTTTTCTAATAACTAGTGAGGATTAAGGATGGTTACGTTTGGTATCATTTGTCATATTTCTACCACTTTTTAAGTTCTCAATTTTATAAACAAACTTGAGTAAAATTAGATGTAATAAGCATTTAAAAAAAACCACTGTTAATTAAGTGAAATTAATATTTAACTGAAAAAATGATTAATACTTTTGTTGACTTTAAGGGAAGTTGACAAATTGCTTCTTTGCTGACGGAATTCCTAGAGGATCATATTTAATTAATGGGGATGTATATTATCCTCGTTCTTGTACGATATCTTTTTTATGAATTTCATTTTATGTGATGTTTAAAATTGAATCTCTCACATGTTGACTCCTGATTAAATAATTAGTTTTAAACTAATTTTAGCTGTGTTTCTATTTATAGGAAGGAGGTTAGAACCAAAATGATGGCTGGTTGCGTGTGTCGCCTTCAATTATAAGTTACACTTTAGATGTGCTACAGTAATCTTTTGATAAGACCTCCGACAGAATTTTTTTTTAAAAGATATTTGATATATAGTGAGCTTATGGACAAAATGAGCTTTTGTTTTGAACGTTGATTTATTTTTACAATTTTATGGTACTAGCTGTTTCATAAGTGTGTCATAAAATTTAAAAAAAATTGTGTGGACAATGTGCAAAATTTACCTAAAATAAAAAAAAAATCTAGCTCTGGTGCAATCCGTTTTTTGATAGGTCTTACCGTTCAGACACAAGAGGCCTCCAAAGAAAGGTACGCACCGACTTTAAAGTTGCTCCGCCATTTTGAATTTTTTTCAGGGGTTAAACTTTTTTTTTTTTTACTTTTTTGTAATTTTCTCGTCGGCTACAAGCTAGAAGCTATAATATAAGTTCGCCAAATTTCAAGCTTCTATTTCATCTGGAATGGGGTAAACATTGTCAGTCAGTCAGTCAGTCAGTCAGTCAGTCAGTGAGTCAGCCATATGGCTTTATAGCATAGTGATAATTGAATTTGTTTGAAGAGAGAGTGGGAAGTAATTTAAGGGGATGAAAAAAATCGCCTTCAGTTCACCCTACTGCGATTTGATCACGACGATCAAGTCCAGCCCTAAAGTGATATCTTACAAACACTTTGTGATCACCGATGCGAGTGTTGGTAACTAAAAGTTTTTCTAGCCTGAGGGGAAAGTAAGAAACCGAGGAATATATATATAAAAAAAACATTATCTTCCACCCCCGTTTTCACATTTTAGTCTTTGCGCTCTAGATGTGGGCGGAAGTGAGAGACTTGTTTTGTTTATGAGTCGTCTTAGTTGTCCCCGACCCCCTCCTCTAGATACTCACAAGTGTCTTAAAGGGTGAAGAAAGGTTGGTTAGGAAGGGGGGGATAAATGATTGTTCGGTTCATGTACCACGATAACAATCCTCCACCATTGTATCATCCCCCTTCTGGAAGGTTCTGGCGACCTGCCGTTTCCATGGTAACACCCTCCTACCACCCATCCACCTCCCCCCTTCGAGCTCTTGTTAGAAACAAGGGTTGTTAAGGGCAATAGAGGGAGGGAAGATCTCACTCGCATATAGGTGTACGCCGGAGGGATGTGGAAGGTTGGGGGAGGGGGGGGCATAAACTGACACGTGCAGGGCACGTGGGGGTCTCAGATGTTCGCGTTTAGAATACAAATTGGCGTTTTATGTTATGATATAGGGGAGATTTGGACTTGTCAAGGCAAAGATTTGCTGTCCTTAATAATTCATCGAAAATAACATTCACTTCGGGTGTCTTCGTAACACTATAATAACTAGGGCTAGGATTTTGGTGATTTTGTATATTTTTTTTTGGCAAACCTAGAACGTTGTTCAAGTGTATACGAATGGTTTTCGTAAGAAACTTTTGTTAAGGCATTTGTTTTTAGCATTTATACGTGTTTTTACGTGAATATGGTAAATTTAAGTCATTTTTTCTTATTTTTGAGTCATCTGCCCAAGTTTAGAATATCTTTGCACACGTCATAGCAAACGCTGGTGACAATGGTTGGTTAGACTACTTCCACCCCTCTTCTGTATCTTCCTGCTGATAGCTGGTGATAGCTGGATAGCTCTTATTTCCCCTCCCCTCTAGAATAATGGGGCTGTAAATGAACTCTTCTAAACTCGTATAAGCTAGTCTGAGCAAGCTATGCAGATAATGGGGGCTCATTGTTATAATACATTTTACGAAAGCTGCACGCATTGCCTAAAGGGAAAGAAAGTGCCTCATATAAATTAAGACTTTTTTGTGTGTGCTGAATATGGTGAAAAAGTATTCTATACGATGGAAAAATACTATATTGCAACTCTGTGACGTGAAAGTTTCCCTGGAAAAGAAATTTACTGTGCAGTAGCATGTCAAGAGAGAAAAAATATAAACGAGATCTTTAGCGATTCCAGGATGAGAAAAAACTACAGCAAATGCTCCTTGGCCAAACCAGTGAGTCTTAAAAATATTCTGCATTTTACAAAGAACTGTGCGGAACCTTCATTTTGTCGATTTTCCCTTGAGCAAAGTTAACAATCTGAAATTGCGCGACTTTTTTTTTTTTTAGAAAAGCACACTGGGAAGTCTTTGCCGGACTCCTCCACACTAAGACAAAAGTTATGTCGGCCGTTGCTCTGAAAACACCATGAAGAAGATATGGGAAAAGGTAGCAGAAAAGAAAATATGGGTGTTTATGGATGAGACAACTGACTCTCTTGGACAATATGAAGCTAACGTAGTGGTAGGTTAGATTGAAGAAGATGAGCCTGGTGAACATTATCTCATTAATTGTGAACATTTAGAAAAGTAAATTTTTCTACAGTAAGTTAACTTTTTGCTAGATCCTTAAGATTAATATGGCCCGATGGCATCCAACACGGCAATGTCCTGCTCTTCGTGACTGATGCTGCACCTTACATGATAAAGGCCGCTAATTACCTGAAAGCGTTGTACTCAAAAATGGTGAACCTAACATGTCTAGCACATGACTGTCATAAGAGTTGCTGAAGAGATACGAGAGCAATTCAGCGACGTTTACCATCTGATTGGGTGCGTGAAGAAAGTTTTTTTCTGAAGGCACCATCTCAAGTGGCATCATTCAAATCGGAAGCCCCCAAACGTTCATTTGCCCACGGCTTCCATTTTAACTTGATGGAGGACTTGGATTGAAGCATGCAACTATTACTGTAAGATCTTCCGAGTTGTGAAAAAGTCTCGGGGCCCTATACTCGGTAGTTGGATTATTACTGCCACTTGTACAATAATTATAATTATAAGGGAGCCGAGGGTGGCTGCGTTATATGATATCTTGTGATCTTAATATAAATAACACATTTGTAGCTGATGATTTCCACACGTCCATCATAGACTCTGCCTTAAAATATGAGTGAAGAATTACCCTTGGCATGGGACGATTCAGTGGTCAGAGCATTGGTGTACTAAGCCAAAAGTCCCGGGTTCGATTCTCGTGTCCAGGTGTCAAATTTCAATCATCAGAATATGAGTTTTCATGGTCATTAAATCATTGCAATAGGTTATGGATTTAATGAATGAAATCTATACTTATAAAATAACATGTCCTGACTGACTGACTGATTCATCATCGCCGAGCGCAAAACTATCAAGGCTACAAGCATGAAATTCGGACTGTATATTCATTTTTGTTATGTAGGCACCCACTAAGAAAGGATTTTAGAAAATTCCACCCCAAAGGGGTCAAAATAGGGGATGATAATATGTATGATAATATGTATGAAAGTCCGTCATTTTGAAAGTTACATAAACAAAATTTTGTATTTCGGTTATTGACGTAAAACAAATAAATATGTGTTTCAGGAATTTTGGAAATTTTATTTAATAAGGGATGAAAAAGGGGGTGAAAGTTTGTATCGGACTTGCATTATTTTTGATCTGAGGTCAAGTTATGGTCATCAACGTAACGTAATATTTTAAATTAATCTGTGTAAATACATATGTATATTTTCGTATTTGTATATAATCAACTTCCACGCGAGCAAAGCCGCGGGCAACAGATATCTAGTTATTGTATATGATGACAGTCTAACGCCATCATTATGTTCTTCTTGAGTCAACAACCTGAAGGTTGGTTTGATGTGATTTCTATCCATCCGAAGATGGGATTGCACTCAGCCCTTCATCTGGTTAGTGTGTCCTGCACCATCTGGTAGAAATCCATGTACTAGGAAAGTTCCGAAAGTTTAGTGATTCCCCGTTGCCTTCCACGTTGATTTCTATGAGCAAGAGTGAGAGGTCCCACCAATTTTACCGGGAAAGTTATTTTAACGTACCTTCCAGGGATCTTTTAACACAATAATCATAGGAGCAATGGCTTTACTAGAAGGAAGTTGTGCTACCGATTTTTATCGCTCAAGAAGTATCCGTCAACCTCAGCTGGGTTTGAACCCACGAATATTGGATCCTGAGGTGAGCACCTTACCCCAATACCATTGAGGTTGACTATATTATTTTATTCAAATTAAAATAAAATGTATAATAATTGAGAATGTAAAATTTATAATAATTGAGAATGTAAATAAAGTTGAGGTTTATTATAATACAGCGCATAAACCTAACGGGTAGTAAGAAGGGGTGATAAAAAAAACCTAAGTCCTTTTGTTTTTTATACGCTATTGAGAAACATTTTTCATCCATAACTGAATCAAACCGGGACCATTAGCTCAGCAGACATACACGCTACCGCCCGAGCTAAAGTGTCATATATTTTGTTACGAAAATTAAATTGCGTGACCTACTTATTTTGAAAGTAATGTTTTTTTCATCCAACGTTTATAAATAGTACGATGCATCTCACAGACTTTCTACTTACTTTTAATTAAAAATAATCACATTAATTCACCAAAAAGCACTAAATGTTTGTGTATCTTGACAACATATTATGCTGTTTATTTTAGTTGTTTTTAGACACTGGTTAAGTGATATATATGTTTCTATTAATTTTTTAATTTCGAGATTCAAGCCCCATTTACCAATTAGTATAATATACTTTTCCATTTCCCCATTTCACAGATCTCCATGTTATACAAATATATTTGCTTTTAACTAAATATGACCAAACAACTATGTAAATTGGAGCTATACTTCTTCTCGAAACATCCTCCAAGTTATTTTTACGGAAAGATTAGTTAAGCTATTTTGTTTATAATGCTAAAATTTGCCAAGATAATATATATTTTAATCAAAATCGAAAGCACAGATTTAGATATTCAACAAAATTTCTCGTTTTTTTTTTTCATTATTTCCTATCACAAGAGTAAAAAACATGTGCCAGATTATTTTAAACTTACATCATTATTGGTTAAAACATTAATGAGAAAAGTAATTTTTGAAAAAAAGAAGGAAAATCGATCACATATACCCTAGTAATTAATATTTATTAAAAAAAATTGTGACATTCTTAGCCTGAGCTTTGATTAAAATTCACTATTAATAAATATCATATCGCGCTTGTCTCCTTTAGCTTAAACTCGACGTGAAAACTTGTTTTGGTAAGGATGGATGGATGGAACCCTTTAATCAAGGTCTTGGCCTACCCCGTCACAAGTATTAAAAGAGTTCTGCGGGTAAATGAAGGGGAAAGGTATGACGGAGAGATAAAATAAAACCAAGATAATATTTTTTATTGAAAGCGAAGCTTTATGTTTACAAAGACGAAATTCTTTTTGGGTGATTAATCCAAGGTAAATAACATGAGGGGTCTAACCACGATTCAATACTTCCTTACAACCCTTATAAGCTCCTTAATATCCCCCCCTAAACCCCCTTAATATCGCCCCCTAAAACCCCTTCATTTCTCCTCCTACCCACCCTTATAAGATACTATAAAACTTGAAAAAGGCACCACAAACGTTGGAGGAGATTAACGTAGACGTATAAAAGTGAGATGATATTAAAAAGTTCCATAACTATCCCCCCCCCCCCTCCCTTAATCCCCTAGTTCTCTTCCTACCTCTAACACCTCTTCTTGGCACCGACAAATTTAAAATCAGTGACGAGAGTCTTTTCATAGCTGACGCACGTGGTTTTTTTTATGTCCTTAGCTATTTAAAGAAAAAAAATTGTCAGGGGTGACGTCAAAACCCCTTGAAGCTCCTACTAAACCCAGTGTTTCATTTTTTTTTACTCGATAGTACTGTTTTGCGGATAGAGTAATGTGTATAGGAGCTATTAACTGCTTCTTAAACCCTTACTTAACGACGTTGCTTATTTGTCGATTTTGAAGCTATTTTTATGAAGTGGGTTGCGTGGGATGCACTTGAGCCGTCTGAGCGCCATCACACTTGGACACTTAATTTACTATGTAGAAAGAGAGGGAAGACAATGAGTAGTTTACCCTGCAAGGCTTCTTGTTTTTTCTACTGATAACTCCAGCTTAGGATAGGGATAGGGTTGGTTAATGAGGTGGACTGGATTTAGAACTAGCTCAAGATAGGGGATAGGGTGTAATTAGGAGGACTGGATAGAACTAGCTCAGGATATGGATACGGTGTAATAAGGTGGACGGGGTAAAAACGCAAGTCACATTTTTTTCGAACTACGATTTTTTTAAACTTTTCTAATTTTTAGTCTTATCCAGTCTTGCTCTACAGTAACTTGGAAGTTTGAGGTTTGGATTCCGGAAATATAAAGTTATACTTTTAACAAAGAGTTTAAAATAATCTCCCTTCCCTAAAATGCAGGAATTTAAAAC
This sequence comes from Timema cristinae, assembly GCA_039000515.1. NCBI lineage: Eukaryota > Metazoa > Arthropoda > Insecta > Phasmatodea > Timematidae > Timema > Timema cristinae. Next base: position 1,958 of record JBCFYV010001179.1, on the reverse strand, counting down.
TAAGCTTAAAAAATGAATCTATTTTAGAAAATTAAATATAAATTGTGAATTATTTTGTAAATAAGTCTCGATTTATTGTAAAAAATTGTTTAGAAAAATTTAAAAAAATTTCAAATCAAAATATTAATCCATCTTAAAACTACTAAAAAATTTAAATGGGGTTTCTTAAAGAAAAATACTTACTTTAAATTTATCATATTGAGTAAAAATTACCGTTACATATTTGAATTCATGAGGGGCTTTATTAAATAATTTAAAATTTGTAAAAAAAAAGTTATTATTAAACTTATTAAGTTAATTTTTCCTAAAAATAAATGCTTACTCTTTTATTTTTAATGGAAAACACACCTTAGATATACATAATTAAACACATTTTTAGAGCGATTTTTGAAAGTTTTAAATTTTCAAAATTCACTATTCAATAAACTATTTATTGGCTAGTGTTAAAATAAAATTGTATCCTTAGGTACAGCCAATTTACATAAAAAATACAGCTTTTTCTGTTCTTTGTTTAGGATTGATAGACGGATGGATGACAAACATTGAGAAAATTTAAAATTACTCTAAAATCCCCCCTTTGGGGTTTCGGGTGGGGGGGGGGGGGGCACATAACTCAATGATTCATCATAATCTTGAGTTAGAAAAAAATTCACGATTACAAGGCTTTTTTTCTTTTTTTCTTTCTTTTTAAGATAAATTAAAAAAATATATCAATCTGATAGCATACACAATATTGTGTTTTAATTGAGCTTAAATTATTTCACCATGGGGAATGCCAGGGCCTCCCCGTGGTTCGGATTCCACGTTAAACTGTAGGTCCTTCATTTTTCATCTAAAAATTACCCATATTACCCAAGTAAGTGCGTATAACCCGAACGGGTAGTAATACGCGGGCTAATAATATAATAATAAAAATAATAATATTTCTTCATTTTTATATTGTGACCTAGCTGGTTTTACAACTGTCAAACACATATTTCTCTGAAGCCTACATTTTTTGTGGAAGTTTCACAATATGAAGAGAAAAAAAATGTTCCCACGTGCTGTAAATTTGAATGCTTTGTTTGCAGCAAAACAAAAAACATTGGCCTACATTATGTTGTAAGCAGGGTGTGTGGTTTGGGTTGGGGGGGGGGTGGGGACCGGCCAGGGGCAATGGGGCCCCCCCAAAACCCCAAATTCATTTCCAAATGTAAGCTTTTATATGAAACATTAAAAAAACAATATCTCGCAGACTCTAATGACGGTTTCGTAATGTGGGCATTTTTTTTTTTGTTTGTTTGATACAATTTTGGGGGACCCAACCTTTAAATTAATAAAACACTATACTTAGAAATAACAAGGTAAATAAAGCTTGTGTTTTAAACAAACATATGTTAGTGGTTTAGAAAGCGATCTTACGGTTATAAATAAGTATAAAATATATAATAAGTTTCTGGGCGGTTGCCGATTTTATAGGAATCTGTATCCTGGGGTAACTATTGGGAACATATAAATTTTCTAGTGCTGACAGAATAATTTTAAAAATTTTATCGATGGCCCAGAGAAAACCCCCTTACTTTCCCAGAGTCAAATATTCCCGGGGGAAAAAAGGATTTCACACTTTTACAGAGCCTAAATAAAAACGAGGTTTTATTTACTGGCACTAGGCAGTAGATTTTTTTTTTTTTTTTTTTTTAAAAAAATCTGTGTAAAAATGTGAAATCCCTGGTTTCAAAACCAATTTGTAAATACATGTGGGTTTTTTTCAGACTATATTATTTTTATGTTATCAGTAATAATTGTCGGGAAATGATACCCCCGATCGTGATCGCTTTTTTGACAAACACTCTCGTTTTAGACTGGACTTTTGATTTGCTCGTTGGGGGCTCCACCCCCAAACCCCGCGGGAGTTTCTTTGCAAGTGTATGTACACTAATTAATTCCAAAACCGTTCTTTGATAGGTCTTACCGTTTAT